>NNCF01130140.1:91693-109156 GCA_002313205.1 Laupala kohalensis | reverse complement strand
GGGGGGGCTTTAGGGCTCGTCAACATCGAGGTCATTAGAACCCAACGGGGGATGGAGGTGCACAGCTTGCATGCCACACATAGACTGCTATATCCGGAGGAAAAACTAATTTCAAGCAGTCTCCTTGCGGTAAAGGTTAGAGATGAAGCCCTCTGTGCGGCACCATGGTGAATCAATTACTGCCGTTCTGCGAATCTGCAAATGTAGGTGGCAGCATCTGTGTGTTAATTCACTAGGATCCTGCTGAAGCAAGTAACGACTGCTTACACGAATCCTAGTGAGTTTACGTTCGAATGCTGCTGGCGCAAGTAAAATATCCACGTGTAAAATACAGCGAGAAGAAAGAGTCATGATGTCCTTGTGCTGGCATTGGCTTCTCGATTTTGACGCGGTCTTCATGTTTCTTCCTCATTAGCATTCTTCTTTCGCAGCGAGTACAGTAGTTACGAGATAAAGCCTTTCTTTGCTTTTTATCAAACCAAATATTCAAAACTGTTTATTTCAATGTGATTCATTGAAATGTGAACCCTTCGAAGCCCATAAAGTGTTCAATCATTCGGAAATAAACTGCTTCCTCAGTTTACCTTTGTTCCGTATGTATTTTGTCATTTACATTTGATGCGATTTATCACGAAAAAAGTGAGAAGGTTTGAAGTATATTTCCAAAGCAAATGAAATTATCGTACATTGAGTTTTAAAAATATAAATATATAGAAAAAATTCCAAGTAAAGAGAGTTAAAATACGTACAAATAAATTTATTAATACAAAAAGAGTAAACATTGTATATGGCTATGTGAATGTCTGTAGACTACTTCACTCTACCGAAAACAAGCTAGGGACAGTGTCAACAATATTCATCAAACGAAAGAGATACAAAGATTAAGATCAATAAAAAACAATGTTCTCAATGCAATGATGTATAGACAGTTTTTTAATTAATAAACAAAATGGTTCACTTGACGTATCGCGATCGAAGACACGTTTGCTTGGTCTTCAACACCTTAATATTTTACACGAATAAAATTTTAAAATCCGAAAGTTAATATCAGTTTTATAAGAAATAGTACATTCTAGCTACTTGGTAGAAAAAATTAGCATGCTGGTATACATTGTTCCGAGGGAGCAAACTTTGTCACTTACACAGAAACAAAGTGAACATTAAAACGTGTTCTTTATATCAAATCAAACTGATTGAGAGACATTTTACACACTATTGATTTCTTTTGTGAAACAATATGCCTGTAAAGTAAAAATAACTAGATTTAAAAAATTCTCTTCACATAACACCCTCATTCTCTAATCTATTGGACCGCGGAGACACTGTGAGAACGTCGCTCATCACAGTTGGATATCCGTTTTGGAACCGTATTTCCACACAGTTCCGCCTTTCTCTCTTTCTTTTCACTAGAATCAATCGTATGAAAATAAACCGCTACCTCAGTCTCGAAATGGAAAAATGATGGACCTTTGAGTACTGAGCGGTAATTAAAATCATTCATCAATTGATTACTCTTTATCTCGTCAATTCCTCCCAGTCAACAACTTTTGTAACGATTGCCTTTGACAATATGATGTGACTATAGCACTGAAACAACACACTCGATTAAAAACTACTTTCCCGCTTCCATTATATTGGATCAAGGTACGTCAACTTTTCCCACGTAATTGTCACCCCAGAAAATATTGCGTTAGATGACAAAAAGAGGATTTTTTATTGCGACAAGCAATTTTCGTCGTATGAAAAAACAAGATATTGACTTTCGACAATTCTCAACGAAAAGTGCGTTTCGAAATTAGTCCTTATTACGTTAGTGATGTCAATTTTGATCTTGAAGGGGAAAAAGCGGGACGTTTCAATTTATTCATATTTACAAGGGAAATTTCCTATTCTTTTGGAATTAAAATGAATGTTTAAAAAAATGTTAAACATTTATAATTATCGTATCTATTTCTTCTTGGACCAACTACGGACATAAAGAGCCATACTGAGGTGCATACCACCGTTAGACACTCGTGCTTTCTTAAAGATAGTAACCTCTAGTATGCATCCAAATCATCTCGTACTAGTTTATAACAACGGTTTTAAGTCGTAAAGGATTCACTTTTCGAACATCATCATCGTATTATCTGAGGCATGAAGTAAATAGATACATTTATTTTCTCGCTCCTCCGGAAATTGCAACGTACATATTAACATTTTCTTTTCTTCTCTATGCTGTTTACAATAATATATTAGAAAAGAATTTACTAACATCGAACTTTGAATCTACTACAACCATTTTTGAAGAATTACTAGAAGAGATCTCTGAAAAATGAAGATACTTTCTCAAAATTCATAGGTAAGTCCCTCCCAAGGCATTTTAGTTTCCGAATAAAATTCATTGTAGGTATATCCTGTAAAATTAGAGATTCTTATTTAATTATTTAAATTCTTATTTAATTTAATTAGAGTTTTTAATACAATAAATGGTTTAAATTTAAAACAAACATAAGTTTCTTTAATCTTTTACAAAGACCAGAAATAGCATGAAACCTTGACCAAACCGAAGGCAACAAGATTATATTTTTTCTTTTAAAACTAGAAGTACTACTTCGTTTATCATCAAATCATAGAATAATTTATTAAAAGCATGCATTTTATGGTTATTGAATAAATACATGTATTAGTTGTCTTTGTAATAAATGTATTAATTTTTAATAAATGTATTAATGAATAAATGTACGCCCATCCCGGCCCGGGTTTTGCTCCGGATTTCCTTCGGGTAGAGGCTGATTTCTCATACAGGTTCTCTAGGCTTTGTCTAGGGGCATGTTTATTGTAACAATACATTGTGAATTTAGTGTTATTTCAATTCTTATGATTTGTAAACACTATACTCAGAATAATCTCTAGTTCGATAATAATTTGTACATGTAAGATAAATTTTTTATGGTTAATTACAAACATATTGTCATTATATATGTATTATAACTCGCAGCTAACTTTTTATCTTATCTGGGAATTTTTGCTGAAATTTCTGAATCCGCATCTGCCTTAGGGCCCTTGATCGGAATTGATGGGATGGNTATTTTAGTCCTTCACGTGGTCATACGCAGTTTGTACTGCTTTTTTGACAATAAATTTATTATTATTATTGTCAAAAACTTTGAACACTTGGAGGACAATAAACTAATTTACTCTCCGGAAGCAAGCAAGGAACCATCGCATCAATACCCATCAAGGACCCTAAGGTAGATTCGAATTTATCGTTTCAGCACACTCCTAACAATAAAAATAATTCAATACGTGTTATGAAACGAACATAATACCAACAAATTTGATGAAACAAAAAAGGTTATATCAGAAGTACGTATTGTTATCAAACTATAGATTATTCGGAAAATATTGTTTATAAAACGTAACTATTAAATAACACAAAATTCCAGATTTATTATTTCCATAGATCCCACCCCTAAGCAAGAGCATAGCGAGTCTGTATAAAGAAATCCGCCTCTACCTGAAGGAAAACCGGAGAAAAATCCGGGCAACGGTGGTATTTTCAAAAATTTAAATCATCATTCATTTTTGTTTAGATTTTATTCTAGAACATATGATTCAATTCCGAATATGCGTTCGGTACAAATGAAAGTGCGTTTTATTAATGAGAAGCGCAGAGGAAGCTAATTAGCGGTTACGATATTGGGGTTTAAAATCACTCGTGGAAACGTTTTATTGTCACTTTTTTCTTTCATCCAGAATTGTCCATCACTTCAGTTAATATTGTGTTCGAGTTATTAGCAATGTATTCCAACCAATTGACTGGAAATCAGTTAGAGAAATTATAATGCGTTTTATTCATCAATGGGATGTAATGTGTCGAAGTTCCCAATTATTTTTTTAAATTTCGAGCATTAAATTTAAACACACTGGACAATGAAATATTATTTCTGATAAGTATAACTGTTGCGAATGGTTTCATATAACCAGAATATTATTAGAAAAGTGCTAAAAGATATTTTTTTAAATCTCCAAGCTTACGTTTACTCTGAGTAAAGTCATCAAATACCTGTGTAAATGTCTACAACTCTGAAAACACACTTATAGGATTAGTTGAACTCTTTGTATATCTATGATTGTAAATTACATATAGTTTAGTAATATTAATTGTTGTTAACTTGTTTTTTCTATGATAGCAGCATTTTTAACACAGAAAACGATCATTCAACGCCACACAATAAGATCAACTTAAATTGGAGGGCAGTGACGTTCTCTGGTACACGAATTACGTTGTTTATCAATACAACGTGTTCGCACAGGCAACCAATCACTGCATGTTAGAAAGGGATGAATCGTTAACAAAAATAGAAAATGATATAAACTAAATTTTAGAGAGAAGTAACTGAAAGTGTGAGAATATGAACTTGAAACTTATAAAATATGCGTATTCAGAGACATTTTCCTCAACAAATACAAATATGCTCATGAGCCCAAAACAAACATTTTCCTGCGCTGATACCTAAAATATGCAAATATATAAATGGATGTCGGTGAGGTGGTACTAGAATTCATAGTAAGAAAAATAGATGAAAGATGTGATGTTATCTACTAGTACAACTCTTTATTCTTGTGATAGTACTTTTGTCAGCTTAGATGGCATCATCAGTCGGACAATGCGAAGTATCAAGGACTTTGGTTCTTGACACCTGGCATTGTCCTTGGTACTTGGCATAGTCATACTGATGGTACCTGCTTAGGTGGCAAAAGTACTATCCCAAGAACAAAGAGTTGTCCTACGAGACAAGAGGACATCTTTCGATTATTCTGCATGCAAATAAATGCTTGTAAGATATGAATTTAAAGCAATCTACTTACTTTCAAAACGTAACATGTCAAATGAGAGTACTGGGAAACAAAACAAATATCATGCAAAATCTAAACACTTTTCATCACCACACAGAAATATTTTCTCTAAACCTTTTTTAAATCGCAAATTTTCGTCTCCAATTGCAACATTTAACGCAATACTTATTGAATTCTAAAAGTTATAGATGTACAATTATGTTTATTTTTTATTTCGAACTATCATTTATCTGTGAAGAAGTGAACATAGTATACCAACGCTTCCCATAACACACTGATGTTCCAAATACACATGAAAGGTGATTGTAATCGACGTGTGTTGGAAAATGAATGTTTGAGTTCCACGGTCAAATTTTCAAAATTACATCACCAATCCTTTTTATATTTTTTTTTTCGCTTTAGGGAATGAACTTAATCGTTAAACTTAATCGCTGTTGTCGACAAGGTACTTCTATGCTGATAATTTATTATCCTACTCAATGTACGCACGTACATGTTCTTGGTGTATTGAAGATACAGACATTTATTGAAGGATTTATAAGCTTGCTTTTGAAATGCTGGTTTCAATCAATTTCATCGGATTGCTGAATAATAAACCCACCTCCAAGACAAATATGGGGAGGCACAGGTTCAGGTCCAATGTACTCAATAACACGCTCCGAAAAGTATTGATCATTTACAAAATATAAATCTTTCTTTTTCAGTGTTACTTACATCATATTGCGTTATAATGAATTAATTAAATTTGGGAATGTAAATTTAATTACTAAAATGATACAAGTGTTCTAATATGACAGATTCAGGTACAATGTTGAAATTCAATGTTGAAATCTAAATTCATATCATATTTAAGGAGTACAGATGTGTAAGATGCTTTCCTATTCTCAAGTAAGCCCGCAAGTCAACACCAACTTTTCTAAAAAATGTTGTCACTATATGACAACAAATAAGTTTAATGTAAGCAGCGTACCTTAGTCATCAAGCACAAAACAATGTTTGATGATGTCAAATTGAATGAAAATGGGAGACAGAACCGGGGATCAAACCCGGGAACTCCATTTTTGCGCGCTGGTGTGCTAGACAGCATACTATCCATAGTTCTTGCACGCTGAATGTCATGGATAAAAGAGCTGGGCGTAAAGCTGGAATTTCCGGTTTCGTTTTTGGTATCGTAGTGTCATATATCAGTGGCTGTTTAACACAAAACACAAAATTCTGCCGGAGTACAATCAGATCGAGTACTATATCTTCAAAGCGGGAATGTCAATTTTGCTGAACTGCGCAAGTGCGTGTCGCACCTGCACGCAAGAGCCGGTTGATCGGTTCAGGTGTACCCAATCCGTCACATGCATGATCATTTCGAAACAGTGGCTAACCGCTGTTTAAGAGATTATATGAAAATAATACTTTCTCATTGGCTTACCGTTCTGTCTCCGAGGTGCTTGACTCGACAGTTGAGTACTGCTTGCTGTCCCACGATGGCTGTGACGTTGCGTGGAGACACGTCGTCGAAGTATGGCCTCTCTCCTGTACGCGACACTTCCAAATAGCGGTTGGACTTGGGCCTCACTGCCTCCCCCAGAGAGGCAGTTCCACCCCCACTCCCCGTACCCACCCCACCGCTCACAGAAGCCGCTGCTAGCCCAGTCGTCGCCCCCGCAATTGCCGCCGAAGAACTCCCTGCCGCCGCTGCTACGCCTGCGGACACCAGAACAACAACTGTAAGAATATTGTCACAAGAATCCTATATATATATATTGTAACTATTTCTAAACAGCACATAAAAACGATACAATTAAACATTTTATTTCGTCTCGATCGAATAGAAGAATTAATCTCTACTGTTCAAACTTTGGTTCGACCAACAAGGATGCAGTTTCAAAACAGGTTCGATTTCTTCTTGCACTGATAGCAATGCGAAACTCTTAGCTCATCCCTCGGTAATCAACGATATTTGACGAGAAGTAAATGAGTATTTTTAATTCCAGTAGTGCACTATTAGTTGTGTATTTCGCTATTTTTTCGCCCAAGTATTTTCACTCTTGTCATCAATGGGAGAGATTTCCATGAAAATGTGGTGTAAAAGAAAATGTGGTGTGAAAGAACAGCAGTACTCTGCCGGTCTTAATATGGGTTAAGATTTTAGATGGAATTGTAGTTTAACACACAAGTAAAGTTGGATAAAGGAAATTATGTTAATATTATACCACTGTTTACAAATTTAATCTGTGTCTTCTAATCATTATAAATAACTTGTAGAATCTCTTCGACAATGTATAGATTGGAGAAATAACAATATTAACTATTTGCTTTTGTCAATAGCTAAAATTTCCGACATCACGCGCGTGTGATTTTTGAATTTTGGGTGTAAATAAATTTGATGTACATTGAAAATTATCGTAATATTCAATTCTTATAAGTATTGTGAAACGCATAAAAACTAACAAACAAACGGAGAACTTTATTATAGTGACATGCCAGAAAACAAAAAATCTATTAGTAAAATTTTCACCGAGAACCTAAACAACATTCATTTTTTTAAATAATCTAGCTAACATTTCTGTACCAACGAACATTATAAAACATTTTTAGTGTTTCCTCTAACCTATTTCCTTTAACACTTAAGTGCTGACTGTTTTACCTTTCTCCTTTTCAAAAATTCAAATTTTTCTTTTACATTTCTCTTTTACAAGTCTTTAGTTTAGTTACAAGTATGGTATTAGATTATGTTAGTAGTATTATTTGCTATAATCATAAAACTTGTTGCATTTTCATTTCATTCACGATAACTTTAACATACTAGCATTTCCGCCATGACGTAAATGAAGATTGTACATTTCAAAGAGTCTCTCACTTTCTTTTTTTCAAATGGAACCCCAAACCTGACACATCGGAATTGTTACCCTGATGATGACGCATTCCGTCCTTCAACCTCTTTTCACGCAAAATAGAAAATGAAAAAACAAGAGAGAAAAAAACACTATGTCAAAAACACTTAATTGATATTTTGACATCAAGCATCATTGAGGTTACATTCAACATAAAGTTCAATACCACATTACACCACATTCAATTTATCATTTTTCAAACAAAAATGATTCCTGTCCCTCCGGTAATGAGAAACAACCGCTTATGTCCGAGTGTCAAAATTATTAATACCTCTGAAATGAATATAAAACGCATTGGACGTTTTTGGAAATATATTTTAAATGCAAAAGTATTTTAGAATAGAAAATAACATATATCATTATTACGTCATATCCAGTAAACCTCGCTTTATTTTGATTTGTGTTAGGAATCAACGATGTCGAGTTTAACCTACAAAATTCATGTCTCTCACTATTTCCATAGTTTTCGCTACGATACAAACTTTAATAATGCTAATTATAATGAGAAAAAATTAAAATTGTACAACACAATAGTTAAGTCAGTGTTAATATGTGCGTGTGAGATCAGGACAATGAAATAACAATTAGAACATAAATTACTTGTCTTTGAGAGAAAGATACTGAGACAAATCTTTGGCCCAACAAAGCCTGGAGAAGATATCTGGAGACAAAAGAACAAAAGGAGAATTAAATAAATTAATACACCAACATAACATTGTCAGAGAAGTCAAGACTAGAAGAGGATGGCTTCGTCGTGTGGAACGCATGAACCACGCGCGTATGGTAAAGAACATTACTGAGTGGGCTCCTATTGCAACCAAAACCATGAGGCTGACCAAAGAAGACATGGCTTGATGATGTTTGCCAAGACCTTAAGAACATGAAGGTAGAATTGGAAAAGGCTGTCGCAGAATAGGAAGGAATGGTCGAAAGTGATTGGGTCGGCCAAGACCCACCCAGGGTTGTAGAGCCTTACCAGAAGAAGAATTATAATGACAATATTGGTAATAAAAGTATATTTCTAACTTTATTATTTTCTTTGGAAATCAGTTTGGCAATTTAAGGTTCTATTAATAACATTCCCGCTAATCCAATCGCTGATAAGCAAATATTTAGTTTGCTGGCAGCGGTATTGTAAGTCCATGCGTGGTTTTCCTTCTGTCTAAAATTACCAATTTTTCAGTTCTGCTAACATTCTCACGGGTGGGCTATATGTTTTCCGTAATACATACATTTCAGAACTATACACTTTACGCTATACAATGTTCTTAAACATACAACATCCGCTAATGCATCTACGTCCGAAAACACCCACATGTTGAAATAATTGTTCTCTCCGGGACAACACCAGTGTATGTAACCAACGCAGCCCAACTCAACAATCGCTCCTAGTTACACCGAAGGGAGGAAACACTAGTTTGAACAGCTGTGAATCGCTAGCAATCGTGCAATCGTGTTGACCGGACCATCGGTCGCTATCATGCCGAAATTAAGCTTGCTACGTGTAACATGTCCTAACTATAGCAGCTCAGATACTCAAGTTAGAGGTTCACCAGAAATAACATTCTATATCGCTTCTCGGACGGTAACTGTGCGTTTTAAGGTAGTTGTACCAATAGAGAATTAAACATTTTAAACGTCAACAATTGCTTTTTATTATTGCACTATGTATGTTAATAACGACTTTGACTTAAAAAACACACCTAGCCTCCATTCAATCAATACTTACACTATTTAGTATTTCGATAAAATGCATAGCTTCATAAGAGAAATTTCTTTTTCTGAATCTCTTAAACTGATACCAAAAGTAGGAACTACAAAATATTTTTTATATGTAGTTAACACTTGCCCATTATAGCTTCTCAAATGCTATTTTGACCAAGTGGACTGGAGTCCAAAGTCACAAAGATCCAGAAAACAGTCCATTTGATGACTTTGAAACATTTACGAGTATACTTGTTTATTTACTCTGTACATAGTTACAGTAAAAAAGTATCGTGTTTCAATATATCTACGATAATCTGAAGTACATAATGTACAGACAACGGAAATTGCAGAATTTTATGGATATCCCAAATTTTAAATTAGATTACTAATGTTCCATCGACGATCAAATATGTTTTACTTATGTATCAGCTGTGCTTTCGGGTATTTCAATTTAATTTTTAGGCCACAAATTACGGCTTAAGTGAAGGAATAGTTAAATAACAACTAATAAATCAATTAAAATAAATTGACGCTTCTTGAGAATAATCCGGAAGTTACTCGTAATATATCAGCAAAATCGCTAACAATAAACCGATTGGTTGACACATTTCGCACGATCTTTGTTTCGTAATTTTAAATAAAGAGGTATTTGTTATATACTATGAGTTAAGATTGGTAAATTAGTAGTGCTATATCACAAACAGTTAATTTATTGTACCGAAGAAACTATTACGTACCATAAAAACAAAACAAATATTAAAACTAATAGTGCGTTATGGTTCATAATACAAAGGTATGCCAAAAATAAAAAGAAGAAAGAAAATCTTTCTATTGATCTTCGCCAAAGGATGACAAAGTTAATCTAAAATTTAACTTAGTTAATCCGTTTCAAAAGTTAACTGCGTTAGTACTCCAAGTTAACCCGTTAGTTTTACTGTTGGAAACACACAATGGTTCATTGTAATATACGTGTAGAGTTGATGGGCTACACTGTGTTGAGACGGTAAATATACATGTTGTATTTATAATGTTTCTTGTTTTTGAAGTAGTCATAAAATATATTCATTCTTTAAGTTCACTTATATTCACATTTGAAAATTTTCATCTGAGCTGGATAGTGTTTACCTTCCATAATATTTCTTCAAGTGAAAGCTGTCAAACATACTATAATGATTCCTTCACGTAAAGTTATATTCAAGATCGTCAAGAAAATAATAGTTATTTTTTATTCAACTCGGTTTCGTTGACTCGGAAAATTTTGAATTCAAGGTCAGACCACGTGTCTGAGGGGAGGAACAGAAGAGGAGAGAAGGCTGCTGCAAGCTGCTAAATGACTGAATTTTGGCTATGGCTATGGCGCGTATCATCTTAACTGAGTAACCTTCGTTTCCTCGACTTGACGTCACCCAGTGCACCCAATGCCGATTTCCAATTTGAGGTCGTTCCTGCGTACGATACATAGCGTGAGAATCTTAGACTGTACTGAGGTTTTGACCTCTAGACATTCATCGCGGCAAAATCATATGCCAGAATATTTACCGACATTTCACGGGATAGGACGGGCACCCCAAAAGGCAATGGTGGATTCAGGCGATACGAATTAAGGTAAGCTTCTGATCACCGTTGAAACAATGCTTAAAAATTAACGGATTTAAGTAACGGGAAGTTAATAAAAGCGTTTATTGTTTCAGAAATTAACTTAAAGAAGTTAAACGAAATGTTAATTAACGTTTAACGGATTAAGGCTTCTCTGCCCAGCTATGATCTTCGCACAACAGTTTAGTCCAAATATGCCCTCATCTCCCTAACAACGTGAGGTTCGAACAAAAGCCTCGGGACATCACCTCTCACAGAGGTAGCTCCAAACAGCAAGGTGTCGCCTCCCATCCACAAGCACAGTCATCTCTCCTCTCGCCATAAACACCGCGCAAGTGATGCCACCGCCGCCACAACCTCGGCCTGATCTTCCGACCACATGGCGTTGCAGACAAAAGCCCACATTCTCACCACCACCCCCTAACCCTGCAAACCGCCCTTCCCCCGTCGGCTCACACGCATCCAAACGTCGCGTCGCCATCGTCACCGCTTCGGTCGCGGAAACAAAAGCGAGCGCGCTTCCGCACATGTTCCACTGATTACAGCAGCAGCAGCAGCGCTACCATCCCTCCCAGCGCCGCTGTTCCCGTCGTCATGGCAGCCGCGGCGCCGCTAATAGAACACGAGGCGACAACCAGACAAAAGACTGCGGAGGTGCAGGCATTGCAGGACGCTTCGCTTACCGCGAGGCAATACGTTCGAAGTCGTCCGTTGTTGGCGATGGCAAAGCAGGTATCCGCGAACACAGCTGGATGTGACGAAAATGGAAGATGCAAATAGGATGATTTTAATAAAGAGATCCGGATTGGTGTTAATATGCAAAAGGAATCGTGTTCAACTGAATTGTGAAACGTTGTAACCTACAGTTCTACGAAAAGGTTCGATGAATTCAATCAAAACCTGAGACAAGCTCTTCGTTCCAAAGACAGATTGTGGTTTCAAATTTCCACAGACATTGTGATAGAAAAGACAAATCAAATAGGTCATAACAATCATATCCAACGTTATATCTCTCATTAATAAGTAACTGCATTGTGGGTGATTTGAGTGAGTAACGATTTCAATAGTGTTTCTGAAATCAAAAACTTATTTTTGACAGTAAGTAAAACAACAGAATATTTGTTTTAGATGGAAACTGAGACTACTCATAATGAAAGTCCACTTGAACTGTTAAGAATATTTCGAACACTCCACTAACTAATTAAAGCCTAATTTGAACTCTAGCCTACAATGCCATTTTAATTTACCATATGTAAGTGACATTTACATCTTTATCTAGAACTGCTCGTAAAGGTGAGTGATATTTTTTTTGTGGGGCTTTAGGGTTAGGCAGTAATGCACTAGGGAGAGCCAACATGACTCTCCCCGCGTGTGGGACTCGCCGAATGACTCAACCATACCCACTAAAAACCCTCCTGAATTACAACTCAAAACACAAATATCAACATATCTCAAGACATTACTTAAAACCATAAAAAAAGAAGAAAGAGGAAAATGGAAGATATCCTAGCGTCGGGATCGAAAAGAACAAGAGGTGACCAAGGAAGTTCAGGTAAGAGAAAGGAAGGAGCCCTGCACAGTGAAACAATGGCCAGTTCTTATTGTTAGTATTATATGCAACTAATCATATAGTTATAAATATATAACAATATTTATCATATGTATGTGGAGAGAAAGATTTTCCTTGTTATAAACAATGGTTCAACTAACGGTAGCGAGAGAGGCACGGGAGAATGGCTAGGTTACGAGAGAGCGAGAAAATTTGAGAAATATGTATTTCATTTTTATGAATGAAACTATTTTATTTCTAGAAATATATCATATAAAATAAAACAAAGTTACATAGTTGTGTAAAGGTTTGTAAATAAACAATTTTGACTCCCATCACTAAACATTGCACCATAAATTTATGTTTAATCATTGAAAAACGTCCTCTTAATATAAGGTTTAAATGATAGGAAGTTAGGGTGTTAAGAGCAGTCGATTTTTTGTGTCCTAAAATGACGCAGTTCATGTGTACGTCACCACGCTGAGTTATCGTTTATACTTGTAGTATATAGTGATGACAAAATGTAAATTTATTTTTAACAACTTCAACCTAGACTTGAAAAATGATGTAAGGTATAAAATTTTACGATGTATTTACGTTTTTATCTTCGTTAATTGCTCAAAACCAATAATCCATTACATTTGATGATGATTGATTCTTAAATTACTCTCTTAAATTATAGTATTTTAATATTTCTTATTTTAATAACATTTTATCGATTTGACATTGTGATGAAGATTATAAATTAGGTTATTTTTTGTAGATAAACATATTCTGTCGCGAACTCTTTTGTAGAACTCTTTGAGGTAAACAATATCGCCTTTCATCGTTGTCATCTACGTTTGACTGTTTAGGTAGCGTAAGCGAACATAATACTTTCGATTTTATTGACATTTATTGTTAAAAATTACTATCTTTCTCATCACACATTTAGAAAATAAAATTAGCCAATGTTCATCTTGGACATCTAAACTGTCTCCTTGCCAATTTTCATCACGATCGGCTCTGTGGTTTAGTCATGATCACGTACCCAACAGACAGACATTCTTTCGTGTTACTCATTTGTATATTACTACGAAGATATAATAACGTTTTTTTTACAATAATTCCCTTCAAACAATGTTTTTTTTTCAGTCGTTCACCTTTTCCACTTCTCCACTTCATATTTATAGTTACACTATTATCTCTAAAAGTAATACTGTAAGATACACAGTCTGTCCCATAATTTCACTAACAAATAGAGCCCATTAATAGGAACAAAAGATAACTAGGAGGATAAATAGGAGATAAAATGACACAAAGACAAAGTAAGAATACGTACCTTTATGAGCCACGCGTATCCATGCTCTAAAACCAACATCGCCCCACTCACTCGACCACTTGTTTTATAGATTCACCCAACAACAATAAAAATCTTAAAAGTTGAAGTAATTTATTTAATGATGATTTATCTAGCAATTAATTTCTTCAAAAAATCTTAAATGCATATAAAATATGATTTATGTCAAATGTTTTAGAATTGTATGTATTTATGTTGTGTTCAATAGCGTCCTTCATTTTCCATTCATCCTTTTAATAAAACATTATTTCTTTGTTTTAATCTATATTTTCATGGCACTAAATGTAAGTTACAAAATTTAACTTATTTGTAGTTTAATTACTTTGTTTTTTTTAGTTTTTTATTTGAGATATATTTTAATTTATTTTCATGTACGTCACAGTGGATATCCATTAATTAGATGAGAAAGCTTTTGGCTATTCCAACAAATGCATGAGTGGACAAAAAATCATTTTGTATGATAAACTTAGTCAACCCTTAAATTAAACTGAAATTATTCTGCCATAAATTAAACTTGTAATGACATGCATAGCGCAATTGGGGTGTAAGGTGGCGTTACAATAATTTCAATTATTTCTCGAAATTAGCAGAGTTACTAAAATAAATCACGATTTATCTAAGGTGAAGCAGAAAATAATTCGTGGGGAGTTAAATACATTAACGATAAAATTTACTAATAATAAAACTTACACATTCGCGATATATGAAACGATTCCTGTCGAATTTGGCAAAACCCTTGCGGATTTTACATCACTTATATCAGTTGTTCAAAGGGATAGATCAGGCTTTGAAAATCTTTTTCATTTGCTTATTAATTCTCGCTTCTGTTTCTCAGTGAGTCACAAGAATAGAAATGTGTCACTTAATGCCAAAATTACAATTTTTGGAGATTCATACAAAAGAAAAACAAGTGCTAATTAATTGGACTTCACTACCAGTTAAAACAAAATGACATATTTTAAAGAGAACAGGACTCATAAAAATTTATTTCAGGTTCATCGAGGCATTAAGTCTCGTTGTTTAAGGATAACACAATAAATAGCTTGGTGTGAAATGTAAAAGAGAATTATTAACACCAGTTGCGTGAAAAAAAAGACCTTAGTGGGAAATAAAGTCATGTAATGAGCATGCAACCTATTCATGTTCTATTTAGTTAATCTCTCAACGTGGAATTAGTGAGGGAGAGAACGAAAAAACACTATTAAAAAGGTTTTTGTGCACGTGAAATTTGTCTGACGAGTAGAAACAATTGCTATGTTACTTGTCACCTGCGGTTTGTTGAATCATTTATGACCTTGATAAATGAGTAAACATTTTTTTTTTTTAAGATTCGTCTTGGGAGTAGAATTTTCCTTCGATGAAGGTATTCTGCTTCTATTTCTATGTGTAAGTGGCATTATCCCGAATCATTCCATTATCCTGTAGTCAGAAACATGAAATTTAGACAGTAGGTGTCTTTTATAATTTTAAGAGGGTAAAGACGGATGAAAGTAAACTGTCGAATTTTCATTATATCTCTCACACTAATCGATAAGTGTGCAAAAATTGAAAATTTGAATATTCGGGAATGAGTCTTTTAGATCCGATTTTTCATTGTTTAACGGGTGAGAAGGAAGTTTCATGATCGTTCGCGCTAACGGCATGATATATTATTTTTGCCATATCCCACGAACTAATAAAATTATCTAGTCGGTTTTTGCACCTAAATGAATAAATGTAGCTAAATTAAATAAACAAAAATATTTTTGTTTCTATCTATTAATTTCAATAGTAAATTACACTCAGAAAATAATATAAAACATATCCAGTGCTCGGTTAATATGATGAAAATAAACTCATTCATATCGCGCTTAAAAAATGTTCGTAAATTCTGGACATTTTCTGTGACTCATATATCATAAAAAATNATAAACTCATTCATATCGCGCTTAAAAAATGTTCGTAAATTCTGGACATTTTCTGTGACTCATATATCATAAAAAATTCCCAAACAAATGAAAACCGAGAAAACATCTGAACCGCGCTTCAGATTTGTTTCCCTCGCTAAGCAGTGCACTTGCCAACAAAAGAGCAGCGGAACGCGAGGCGAACGTGGGGTCGAAGCGCGGCGGCGCGGCGTCATGCAAAACTAGTAGTAGAGCGACTGCGTCCATCTTGTCTGTCGCGAGTACATCTGTCGCGGTGAAATGCAGAACCCTCATCACTGCTGGACATACAATGGAGCGCGCTCGGTCGTGTTGGCTGGGAGTTTGTGGCTGTTGCGAGGGAAGAGGGGAAACGTGTGATTATGAATGGGTGAGGAAGAGGAGAGGGGGGGGGGATACAAGGAAGGTTGCGTGTCAGCACTGACAAGTGAACGAGAAGGATATCTATCTACATATGCATTAACAATGCGTTTGGGAAACGTAGGCTACAGAGGGCTCATGGTATTGAGCGGTCTGTGGCAACTGCTTGAATTCCACTAACCTTAGTGTGGTGTAAGGGTATATTGCGAATTGAGTAGGATAGGTCATGTGCGTTATATGACTCGTTTAATTAAGGTATGCCTCCCACGATCTTCCTACATTATGCAGTAAATTATTCAGTATATGCTATTCAGGACAGAGAAATACGAGACAGAAGCGTTCATTCTAATTAATGCAAAACAATCCACGAAAAGCCTGTAGACGATTGCTATCTACTGTCAATAAACCTATACTATCGATTAAGTTCGAAAATGTTTTATAAAAGATATGAACTTAATGTGATATTCTTTGAACGAAATAAGAAAGACGTACAAAGCATTAAACACCATCTCAAGAACGCTCTGATTACTTTACTCCATAAATATTGAACGGAAACTAAGGTCACAAGGAAATAAAAATGTAACAAATAATAAAAAAAGCAAAAGTTAATAACACAATAATAAGTGTTGTGCTGCAAGTTTCACAGATGGGGGAGGTTCACCGCGTAAGAGATGACCATGGGTAAAATAGCAGTGGCCAATACGAAGACGTGTAAGGAGTACTTCTTCACGTCTGTTCGCACCGGATGATAGCACCCAGGTATTAACGGAGTCTTTTACCTTCCTCAGCTTGAAGGAGTATGTTTGCCATTCGGTTTGCCATGTCCCATGGAAAGACGATCTTATGGCAACCTTTCAATCTGATGTAGGAACAGATGACAGGTCAAGGAATGCCCTCTATGTTCCCCGCTTCTCTGCCTCATCAGTTTCTTCATTACCCATTGCTCAGTAACCCAGCAAAGGACTATATCAAACTTTTGAAATACTAGATGGCTTATTAGATTCTGAATTGTCAGCGTAAGGGTTTCAGAAGTGTACAGTGAAGACAATGACCACAGAGCACTAATAGAGTCACTGTAGAAAACCACACACCGTATTGAAGATAGCTTAATGAACTTCAGCGCCTCAAGGATTCCAAATTTCTCAGTAGTGTACACGCTGCAAAAGGAATGGAGGTGAAAAGAACGGGTGGCACTATGACAGTGGAAAGCAGCACCAACGGAATTATTCATTGCTGAGCCATCAGTGTATATGAACA
>NNCF01130140.1:74641-91401 GCA_002313205.1 Laupala kohalensis | reverse complement strand
AAAACCCCAAAAAAAAAAAAAAAAAAAAAGTTCTCCTAAGTGCTGTTGGTACACAGCAGAAGGAGTGTCTTGCTTCGAAAGTTTACACAGGCAAAAGTCGATGGTTGGTTGCATGAAGGATCAAGGTGGTGAAAGAGTGTGTGGGTATTTCACTGGAGGATGTATTGGGATGACGTTTTCCTCCATAGACTCCCATACAGATCGTCAAGAACTGTCCAGTCTAAGAGTGGGGAAAGAGAGGAACTGGAGATGCCTAAATCCAGCACCGAGAAAGATCGGGAAGCTGTACAGAAGTGGGTGGAGTGGCCCGTGTTAAGGAGCACTATATCTCGGCTATCTAACAGTTTTTCAACCTTTGAGCAGTTGTGTGAAGAACCCCACATCAAATTATGAGCATTGAATTCCCCGACGATAAGAAATGGGGAAGGCAACTGGTCCATCAGATGGGCAAGATATTTTTTCGTGAATGACTACCCGGGGGGTTATAAATATTACAAAATGTAAGGGATGGTAGGCTCACCCTCATACATACAGTCTGAAAGACGCATGATATAGAGAATTCTTTGGCATAAACTGAAGCGTCTACGAGCACAGCGACTCCATCGTGTGCTCGTAAGCCATGTTCTAAGTCCGCCCTGTAACACATATAACCACGAGAGAAAAAAGGGTGTTTAGGTAAGAGTTGTGTTTCCTGAAGTCATACTGTTAGAGGAGAACGATGAGACAATAAGATGTTTAGGTCATCTGAACGGACATGAATGCCATTCAGATTCCAGGAAAGAAGATTCAAGGTCTGGAGTTTATCTGCTCTTTCTGTGATGTTTTGATTTCTTTTGGTGGGTGACTATAAAGTCAGATCTATCTGTGGTCCCCTCCCCAGGAGAGTCGCCGTGATCACTGCTGGAATGATCACTCGCGTACGTAACAAGTCCACTCCTTGTTTGCTCCTTGAGCGGCGGCGATTAGAGGAAGTTCATCCGACATGAGAATCCGACTTTAAAGTATCAGGTCTTCGAGACTGAGGGGAACGAGTTCTCCGCCGGGGACGACTCCGAGATTGTCCTCGGGGGGATTGTTTCTTCGCTGGTTTCGCTTGCTGGATGTTAGTTGAAGTTGAGGTAGAGACGGAAAAAGGTACGGTTTCGGTGCGGTGACTGCTGTTGCAAAGGATTTGGTGATAGTTATCGGATTTTTGATAAAGTACCGACGCGTGGCCTCGGGGAAACACACCCTTTCCGTAACGCGGATCATTTCGATGTCTTGGTCCATAATATACTTCGCGCAGTTGTTGGAATTGGAAGGATGGTTTTTCTTACAATTCACGCAGTACGGAGGCGACGATCAAGCTGACGACTCGTGCGACGCCTGTCCGCAAGTAACACACACTTCGCAGGGTGACTTGGACATGTCTACTGTGAGACCAAATCTCTGGCTTCTGAAGCAGCGTAGAGGACTCGGTACATACTGACGCACTCGCAGGGAATAAAAACCGCAGGATATGGATTCCGGTAGAGAGGACTTCTGAAACGTCAGAATCAGTGTGGAAGTGAGAACTAACTTTCCCAGCAACTTCCTCTTAATTCTGTGTACGTTTACCTCGCCTTGGGGTTCAAAGAATACCTTGAAGTGTTCATCTGACTCAAGTGAAAAAGTCTTCGTGATTTGCGACGCCTTTGCACATGTTCAGAACAGGACTTGATTTTAAGACCAGCTATTTCTTTTAGTTATTAAAACCAGTCTCTATCTGCTTATCTCTGCGTGCCTCGAACGGATTTCACCTTTCCGCAGGCTCACGACAGATTGAATATTTCCGAGGGTATCGTCAATTGCTTTTGCAAGACGGACCGATGGAACTGATGGACTTAAAAGTCTTTCCCTCTGCAATACACTGCATTAAAAGGAAGGGAGGTTTTGTCGGCCTGTCGCTGTCCTTACAAAAGAAACTGTTGAGATCAACAGTTCCACCAACTAATCGACTCCTCCTAGAGGAAGAGGGCAAAAGGGGGGAGCGATAAGAGGGGGACAGGTAGGGGGCATTAGTTTACGTGCATTTCGTTTTGGAATTTCATCCCCGTGTTTCCCACCCACCACGGAGTCCAACAAGGGGGACACCCCACTGTGGTACCAGGTTTGACACGGGGATATAGCGTGGACATGCGGGGTTCTTTATGCAGGGTTGCTCCAATGCCGCTGACAAGCGGGAAGGACCCCCTGCGCGGACCCTCTCACCCTGGTGTTTAGTTGAAAACGTAGTCCGAGCCACTTGGTCGGGGTGGGTTAACCCCCGATCGCCCATATATAAGAGGCCGAGGTTAAAGCGAGCATATTGGGGCGCATCTGAGAATGCACGCAGCAGTTCCTCAACTCTCGAGGATTCCCATTTCCTTCTACACGAGTCGCCATGCACGGCAAACACATGGGTGAGCGTTCAGCACACAGAGAAAGCCAGTACATAAGATAAAAGCAATAAAAGTGAAAACTAGAAATATACGATAAAGGAAAGTGAAAGAAAAGAAATACTTGAGAGCCTTCTCTATATCCCACCGTCAGGACGTGAGTCGACTCACTTTGACGACTAAAATGCTGAAACCTAGAGGATTTAACAAAGCTATCTTTAAGCTCTTTGCCTGACGAATGAAACTTCAAGGGTACCTACCAAAGGACAATCACGTTTAAAAGGATTGTAACCTGATGGGTGTTGATTCGTGGTTTGGAAGTTTGTTGGTTTGGATCGGATTTGAAGTAACTTCTTGATCAATATGGAAGACACTTATTATCCTTCAGTGATATATTTATTCAATGAAATAACATTATTTTTAGTCCATAAAAATTGTTTGTTTCAGGACTCTAATGACCTAAATGATGGCGAGCCCTAAAGGCCCAATAAGAGGAAATATTTGTTTAATAAATCTATTGTAAAAAAAGCAGTACAAAGTGCGTATGACCACATGGAGGGTCATAAACTTAATTACTCTCCGGAAACAAGCAAGGGACCATCCCATCAATTCCGATCAAGGGCCCTAATTTATTTTTAATTTTTTAAAGTTTAATTTAATTAAATTTTGTTTTATTTTTAATTTACGCAAACTTAGTTTAATATTTATGGAGTAAATCCAATATACGTTCTATATACACAGTACAACTCCTCTTAACCGGTATGGCCGGAACCAAGGCTCAGTCGGTTACCCGTTTGGACCGGTGAATCAGAGGTTCCCGTGAAATACCGATTCTCGTTCAAAAAGTACCTCGTATTTCATCACGTCCTCAAGATTCAATAAGTAAATACGACATCTTTGCTACTCATTATATTGTACCGCATACACATACATAAAATAATTCATAGAAAAACAGACTCGGAAGCAAGATGGAATCAAATTGGCGAATTACATCCCCATCCCCCGTTCTGCTCACGACAATAGAAACACATTGCACATATAACATCGCGTCACTACGTTTTCCTTTCGAGCAAACAATCAATGTTTTAGTCACCACCTGTCAGGTATTATACAAGGTTAATCCACCGTATGGGCATATTAATCTAGAGATGAAATAGGAGAGTCAAGATTCATTTCCTTTCCGAAGGTATTCTTCGGAATTTGTGCTGTATTTTATTAAATTTGGTTTGTTTTTATGTATTGAGTATTGAAATTGTAATTCAGGTTTAACTTCTAATGTTTGACAGATAATAGTTTTTACTTTAATCATGATAACATTTTTACAATCTATGAAGATTGATAAAAATGTCGCATCGTTAATATGAGTAATGGAAGGAGAGCGCACGTGGAGGTAACTTTAACTAGTTAGATTATAGTCAGACTAAGTAGTATTTGCTGGTTGGAAGGATGTGGGTAGACATGAATCATTGTAGTAAAATGGTTGTGTGTTTTGGAGGAGAATGGGTGCAGGATTGATGTTGTGATGGACATGGAATGATATGAACAGTGTAATCATGCGCTAGAATTGTGAGATATGTATCATGTTTTATATATTTTTGTTGGCTTCAGTGTTCTATAGGTTATTGTAGAATGAATAATGTAAACATCCTTTTTTGATGATAATGTAGCTCTGAAGAGGATTTAAAATATGTCGAAACGTCTGCATGACCTGTTTTACTTGGCGTAAACGCAAAAATTTTCTTATTTGTGCAGTACGGAGGCTGAAAATAGGATGAACGATCTTCCGAATTTCCTTCATGAGAATCGCAGAGGCGAGCTCCACCATTTTCGACGCATCGATCCGAAGATCGCGTAATGAAATTTCACCGTCACCAAACACTAATCAGCGCGTTAAATTCAAAATTTTGGTGACATGTTTAGTGCTCATAGCTATTGTCTAGGAAGGAAAATTGATACGGGAATTATGAGTAACGACACGACTATTATCGCTAAGTGCACTTGCCATGTTCAACCAATGGGCAGGTGGTGGAGATGGAGTGATTTGAGAGCTTTTGCGGTCGAATGGAGCGTTGTGATAGAAAAAGACCACGAGAGAACTTTCCAATTACTATATGCATGTGTTACGTGAATTATAAACAAAATGCAAAAAATGAACTAATTAATGAAAAAATTTGTAGTAAAGAATAAAATTCTTAACACTCCTCCTAAATCAATCCATCTTCTCCTTTACAAAATATTCGCGAGTTGTTTAAATTTTTTTAGTACAGTGTTTTCCAATCTTTTAAGCACGTAAAAATACTCTAGTGTGATATGCCTCTCCGAATTTTTTTCAATGTAAAATATGAAATTAGTCCTACATTTGTCTTCGTTTTAAAACCTAAAAAGAGTAATTTTTATACCCTTTAAATTTGAGTGCCGATTTTCAACTTCCAAAACGATTCATTAAAAATTAAAATAGCAATCGTTATTTAACATGAAGTACATTTTATATTTATTACCTAACATTACCTTACACAGGATCATGGTCTCTCAAAATTGCTAAACGTTTAATTGAAGGAAATTTAGATTCTTTCATTTTTTCATCAAAACAAAATTTTTAGCTTAACAGTGTTCACAGCAAAGCATTTCGCTCCCCTTTGCTATATCAACTTTGGGTCTCGATGCTTTATTGAACTAAACATGATGAATATTTCAATCAAAACTTTTACATTTTATAAATCCTGGATTCTGTAAAGAGTGAAAAACAAAACAAGAAAAAGTACTTTTTTGTGGAAGAGGTCTTTTTAAATAAAGAAATTATGTGCCAAGTAAAATTAGCCAGGTCGTTTTTCCAAGTCTAAAACTTAGTCAAGTAGGGACGATAAATGCATAACAATGAAACTTCCTCAGAATGAGAGGAGAGTTTTCCCCATCATGGAGAGCCATCTCCATAAAGAGCACGGAATACAACACCTTCTGCTCCACCATCATCACTACACGCATTTCCATACATTTCATATGCGCGCAGTAAACACAATAGGTCGATGCAAAAGGGAGATTCCAGACATTCGCTCTCAGCCGCGGTAGCAACGTCACAAACAAAATTTCCTCTCCTTCTACTCCACCTCCTTGTTTTAAAGGAGAATGCATATGGGGAGATGGAGGGTTACGGAGGGCAATATATATCGACAGAAGGGCATCTACGGCGCACAGGAAGGCGGTTCCTTGGTGCGTCAGTGCCAACGATAAACCGCAGCGGCTGTGTAGAGCTCTCGTAAACACTCAGTAAAACGAATTCAATCTCCTGCTCGACTATAAAACACTGCAGGTCTACGCGCATGAGGCCTCAGCTGCGCCTGTTCCCCATGGCCTATGTGAAAAACGACACTTCTTCTACCGGGTTTTTATGCCTGGCTTACATGCGCTCTTCATTCACAAATTTATTACATTGGTACTTAAAGAGGTGAAGGTTGTTAGACAAATCATTCAAAAGATTATCATTTTTTGTATATTTAAATTACTTTGTATGTTAGTTCTATGAATAACCATAATAATAACACTAACATCTTTCGGAACTATTCCAAAGGAAGCTGGGTGCAATCTGAAGAAAGTGAACAAGCTAACGGACCATGTCATCATAATGTCATGAAGAGTAACTAAATAATAATAATAATAATAATAATAATAATAATAATAATAATAATAATAATAATCAATATCTCTGCAAAAAGCCATCATTATTGCAACATCCCATATAGTTAGAAAGTTTTTATCTCTAGAAAATTGAACGAGAAATGGACACTTGGTCTCTAGGTCTGTGCTATTTTATCAATCAGCGTTTGCAGTGAAAGCAAAATTCAACTACAAAAATAATAATATAATAGCAATATAAAAATTATTATAATAATTATTATAACTATCATCCGAATCTACACTCGTAGTATTCTACTGACACGTGTTTACGGGAGAGGAAGAGTCTGCAAATGTGGCAATAGTTACATTTTGCTCAACCGACTCTAACGTGTCCTTCAGAGTCTCCTCCCTCATCAGTTTTCTTTCGTCGCGAGCACTGTAGTCCAAGTTGTTGTCGTGTTTTGAACTGGCGTTGCTTCCCCATCGATTACGACTCTCAATGCCATGACGGCTCCTCCGTTATTGCTTCTGCTTGCAAATCGCTCGCATTTCCGCTTTATACAGCTCAAACATATGCTTCACTCAAGCCCTATTGTCGATACACTGATGTGCGTGCCGATCGAGAGCCTCCAGGATATACACCCGATCTCTAACAAAGCGTCCGCTATCTGCGTATACGCGAAGCGAACATTGAACGGACGATGACCAATAGCTGTTACGCCGAGCTGAAGCAAGTGGAGAAGAAAGCGCGCTGTGGATCACTGTGAGATATAGAGAAGCAAATCTCTGTTGTATCAGTAAAGAAATATCAGCGGACCGAGCTACGCTCGAATTTATTTATGATAAAAATAATTTTAAGTAAATTTTTAATAAAATAATTTTTATTTTACTGATTATTTAACCGATGAATTATTATTTTTCATATCCATGACTATCCAGGTGTCACGCGACTGGGAGATATGTAATTCATCATTTCATAGTCATCGGTAGCGAGTGTTGTGCATTGCTTCAGCTTAAAACTTTCCACAGAACAGTCAAATGTCACGACCTGTAGGTGAGCGCCTGGCGGATGTATCTCAGATAGAAGGAACTGTGTTTCGTTCACTGACGAAAGACGATTTAACTTTACAATTATTGCTCGTATTATAAGAGAGAGAGAAATATTTGCGGGAAGAAAATTTCGAGGTGTATTTAGGCACATAATCAATATTGTGAGGAACGTCATGACAACCCAGAAATCACCATGTTGTGGTATAAAGAACAGACTGTTCAACCATCGTGCTCTGGAATTCTTTAGATTCGTAAATGTCTATTGAAAAAAAATATGAAAGGACATGAAAAAAATATTCAGTAACACATATTTATTCGACACATTGGATAATTCTCTTTACTTTACATGAATTACAAAAAAACACTAAAAAAGGAAAACCACGGAGTTCCACTGCCATAAACTATACACATACGCTCAAAACATAAACAAAAAAATAGTGTACAGGGGACCTACGAGCGCAACTGGATGATCCTTGGCAATGTAAATAGTAAATGTCAATATAAATGAAATGAAAGAGAAGAAAGGTGGTTCGGATGAGAGGTAACACCTCTATTCAAATAAAATCGATGTGTTCAGAAAAAATATGATGTATTAATATAACATTCTAAAGGCATACGCATTCACGTAAATCAATACTTAACGTATGCCAACCTCTTATTCACCATAACCAAATTTAGCAAAGTCATTGTTCATTTTCTCGTGGCAGATTGGCAGACAGCATTGAAAGACCTTAATTCCCGTTTCCAATACCTCCCGAAATCTCCAGCTGTGAAACTTGACAACGTCGCAAACAAAGGCACAGCGTAGCAGAAGCGTGGAGACAAGTGCATCGACGACAGAGCGAGGATTCCAGAGATGGAAGGACAAAGACGAGAAGAGGCAGGGAAAAGCCTCCACGACCGGTGAGCGTACGTTTATTACGCGCTGCTTAATTAACTCAATTAAGTTCGGATTATTGTGCAGGCGGGAAAAGTTAAGATCGTCGTCGCTGGTAGGTCCTCCCAACCGACAAGGACTCTCAAAGGCCAGACACCGCACGAGCGGATGTCAGGGGCACCAAGGATGTACTCAACGGAGCGCGAGCCCATGGGGTGATAACATAACCTACGAAATTAGAGGGAGTATAATAACTGTTTGATTCATTTAATACACAAAAAAGCAGTAATTTACGCTGCAAAATAATTATTATCCCTCATTTAGAGATGCGAGGAAAAATGTACTACAACTTGGAAATTAAAGTTCGGATATGGAAACTTAAAAAGTTTGAGGTTCAATAGAAAAGTATTTTTTTTAACTCCGGTTTTAAATGGATAAAATGGGATGTAATGTGGCTTTTTATTTTCACTACATTTTACAAGCTAACTGATTCGTTTTAAATGTTATTCAAATAACTAAAATCTATTTTCTAGGAGTTTTAATTTTTCACTTTCAATGAGTGTATAGTGGTAAAACATCTTTTACGATTTTGTTCTTTCCGCATCTCTTGTTTTCGATATTTTTCACGAACTAACTATAATATCATCACGCCTTTTCTTATTAAACGATGAATTTTTCGGTACTTATTTAAACAGGATGAAACACATCGTAACAAAGACTCATGTGAAGCAGAGCAGGGCCGGTTAGTAATATGCCAAATGAAGATATTTTTGTCTCCGTGTAAATTAGTTGGGTAGACACCGAAGATAGTAAAAATTAATGTCATTACATGTGAAGGAGAAAAAGAAATTAGTAATCCTCAGGGATCAATAAAATAATGATCTTGGAATGCAATGTCTTGAATTCCGACATCTTCTATTTTCAGTGGTAAGTAGAGTTAGACAAAAAGTTTCTTGTAACGGGAAAGAGTTGGGTCGAAAAATCATTTAAGAGTTAGACAAACTGTCATTCTCCATGATCGAAGTTTTTATCATTAAAATTAAAAGAAATCATTAAAATGAAGAAAACATAATTAAATAATAATAGGTGGTGCTTCAGTAATTCGATCTTAACAAACACGACCGTTTCATAAATATAAATGCAAGTGTTAAGATATTTAATTCCTTGAATAAAGGTTTACAAGAGTTTCGGGGGTGAGATTTACAAATTATCTGAACTATCCTCTTCTGAATTCTGAAAGTTTGGAAGCTCTGACCGGAATTACCCCAGAAGGTAATGCCGTAACGTAAATGGAAGCAAACGTTTGCAAAATATACGCAACGGGAAATACGTGGACTAACTGCGTTAACTAAGTTTCGGAATGCGTAACTGTAAAGTACTGTAAATTGTTTTGAGTAGCAGTGAGTCGAATCGATACTAAAGATGAATTATCACCTTCGAAGAGATTCCAAGACAGATAAAAAATCAGTAATAGAAACAGCGGAAGGCAATAGACGAAGGGATGACATTCGACAGTCACACCGTGTGTCAGGTGGCGCCTGCAGATGACAGCGGTCTCTGGGGAAATCACCAGACGCGGGAGTGTCCTCGGAGGCCGTTTAGTGGTTTGAGCGCTCTCCGTCGTCCAGGCGAATCCTCCCCTACACACACTAAGGGTGCATTTGAGGCTTCGAACGCGCTGTTCTTCATCCTCATCGCACCCTCATATCCCAATCGATTCTCAATACACGCCAACTAACTAGCACTGAAACGAATATATGATTTGTTACTTGTTGCAATGTTGATCTAGCATAAAACTGTGGAGAAACATGCCGTATCCTGATATCCATACTGCGATAAACAATACAAAATTTAACAATTTTATTATGACGTCAGTCAAATCTAGTTCATAATAGTAAATAAATTAACATAATTCATTCGGCAAACGCTGTATTTGAAAAAAAAAAAAAAAACACAAATACCGCTCAGTTGCGGGTTGCGGATCAGATGTGGCAAAAGTAACAATGAAAATAATGAACCGTTGGGCACCGGTTTAAACAACGTACTGTGTTATTTTCATTACTTGTTTGCAACACCTAATGATGACCCGCAACTGAGATCTACACATTATTTAACTTGTGTTCTTTTCTCTCTAAATACAGTGTGTGTTGAATGAATTGGCTCGACTTATTCACTATTATTACGAAAATTTAACAAACCATTCGTTCAATGTTAAAAGTTTTCGAATTATAGCTCATACCCCCTTAAGGATGTATGGGGTAGGAAAAAAACAGCAACAAATTGTAACAAATTGAACCCACCCTTATATATTTCAATTTGTAACATGAAGTTTCGAACACAATTGAAAAGAACAAGTAAGACAGGCACAGACATAGAATAATATTACATACAAAAAGCGTTGTTTGATATTAATTTCTGTGTAAATATACTCGAAAAGAAATATTCCCACGAACATTTAACGAAAAATTGATTACTCGTTAATTATATATAGTCAATTATATATGATGCTTAAACCAAGGAAACTAACGAAGAAGCTTCAACAACAAAATCGAAATAAGGTATCCCATGCTTTTCTTCTAATAGTTCGGCATTAATTGAGATCAAAATAGCTCATAGAGTTTTGCTTCCACATTACTATAACTCTGTTATAAATTATGACTCTAGAAAACCGAAATTACCAGCTTAATTGTAATGACTGTGTCGACGAAACCCCAAATGAACATTAATTTGAGTACTCCCATTTTTTTTATTTTCGCACTCTCTGCGCCATTTTTAATACTAGCATTGATGCAGAAGATGGAGAATGGCGTATGGAAGAAGATAATAGGTACAGGTTAGTGAGTTATGAGTTTTAATAAAAGTGACAGTGCTGAGATCAAAAGCAGCCACCATTACGGTCAAAGCCATACGAAGTATACCCATTTCGATTATTTACAATATTTTTCTACGCATTTTTTTAAAGAATTAAACGAAGAGTTGTAAAGTACTTATTGGATATGATAAATCACAAAAACTGTTGAACAGAAATAATTAATTTCTGAAAAATTAAAAACGAAACTTTTTTCGAGGAATGTTTATGTACTGTTTTTTTTTTCATTTATGTGTAACCTTCAGAATTTACAATAAGTATTGCAACTCATAAATACATTAAATAATTATGTAATTGTATTTCCAAGTATTATCAACAAGAGAATAAAGATTTTAGAGGCGATGAAAACACATGAAAAATAAGCGAATATTAATTTCTAATTCTTTATCTACGTGATGATAAATACTACTGAATTTAAAAGACATATAATATATAGATCATTCATTGTTAAAAAGAAAGTTACAAACTCGCTATAACCACGTTGAGAACCAACTCATTCACTCACTCGAACCAAGCAAACGACTATCCCATCCGATTCCGTTCTTTTTACTTAATACTAACATTTTATTAGATTATGCGAGGAAAGTTATTTTACGAATACATACAGCGAGCAATAATTTATTACTTCACAAATAGTGTTCGTATAAGGCCGATTTAAGTCACTCTTTACTAATTATAATGCTATCAATGACATCTCCACCCAAAGGAAACCCCTCGTAGGAGTGGAGAGACATGATAGTGCGATAAACTTACACTATTTCACTATCTCTTCAACAGGGAACATGGTGGTGGTAGGAGATGGATAGAGAAGATATATTCTCGCTATAGCTTCTAAATAAAATGTTGCTATGTAAGGGAGTAACTCTAGGGACTTTTGAATGATGTCCCTTCATGGCGGCAAGGATCCCCCTTCAATAAACCTCTACATTGCCTCTGATCAAAACTTGGCCTTGTTGATAGCTCCCAACTGACACACACTCGGAATTCAGTTTCAACTACTCCGCGACCCTGCGATGCGCGAGCTTAAACAAACCAACTCGGACGTATTGCATTCATTAAAAGAGACGTAGTTTCTAGCGACATCAAGAATTACAAGTGACCACTTCACAATATTTATTTTGTACTTTTTTCTAAGTTGATTAGTTATTTTTTAGTTTCTGTTAATCCAAATATTGCATATATTCAGTTCTGTTTGTAAACTCATGATTGGAACTTTCGTCAGTACACGTTTTAAATTTACTTGCAATATTTAGTTATTTGTATTTTTCCCTAAAATAAATATTACGTCTTTTGAGGGAGTAAAGTGCTCTTTAAAATCTGCTTGTGTCATATAAAACACAAATTTAACCTAGCACAAGCGTGTCGGACGGGTAATACGAGATTTATAGTATACTGGTTAATTACCCGACGTTGCCCGGGAAATTCCTTAGACTAATCATTTTTTACTAGGGAAAAAATAAAAGCTAGCCTACGCTCACCTTGGACATCTAAACCATCTCCTTGCCAAATTTCATCACGATCGTTTCTGTGGTTTAGTCGTGATCAAGTAGCAAACAGCCACGTTCTCGCGTTACGCATTAATATATTAGTAAGGATTATAGACTGTGAATCATTAATTATACTGTTTAAATTGATACAATATATTTGAAGAATGTTCTCTAGTTCGAGTAGATTTCTCTAGTTTTACGACAGTTGAACGTCGACAGTTTTACGACGTTGAATAACTTTCTTAACTATCCGGAAAGGTAAGACAAATTTAGTACTTTTCGTCCCTAAAATAGTTTTTAAGTTGATTCTACCAGAGGATTCTACAAGGAAATTTATTGAAATACAGTATCATCAGAGTGTTAATCTATAAGGGAACGTACAACTTCCAGATGGTTGTATTCAAATATTAGCACAACAAATTTTATTAGTTGATACATAATAGTATACTCATTCATTTTAAAATATATATTAATTTAAAAAATTCATTCATTCAAACACAGCAGCCAGGTCGCTCATCCAACCTTCACACTAGAAACGCAAACGGGACTCTTTTTTTTTTTAGCGAACTTTTAAATATTGTCTAGATTCTCATTTTATTTTACAAAAAAATAAAACCATAACTTCCTAAAGTCACCAAAGATACAAAAAAAAATTAACGCCGTAATACAGCATAAACCAATAGCTTTTGCCTGTTATTTTCTCGTAACAATACGAAATGGTCCATATTTGAGTAATTTACATTGCGCATTGTCGAGAGTTCAGATCAAAAAGACAGTATTTTCATCCTTACATCAATCACATCCAATTTCATTCCATAATTCGTCAAATTGTGCTTGGGAGACATTCGTGCCGCTGGCGGTTCTAGGAGGTAAGCATTGTCCGGTGGTTCCGGTGTTAACGTTATCGTAAATAGTGGTGGGTCGAGACTGTGGTCAAGAGGTGGGTAGAGGGATCTGGGAGCATTTCTATTTGTGAAAATTGAGGTTTTAAAACACAAATTTTATAAATATTATATTTTAAATTATATATTCCGAATCATCAAAAAGATAATAAAAATTAATAAAATTAAATAGTAACTAAATTTATTAACTGTTTAAAGTGTCAGAGTACGCTTTTATCTATTAAGAGTTCAGGTCCAATTTTATAGCCCCCTTAGTCCCCCCTCCCCATAGTTCCGCCACTGTTCGTGAATACAAATAATTTGTCATATTCCTCCAAAATATGACATTTTCCTCCATTGCAAAAAGTTTCTTCAATTCCTTCTGGCACCTCACGCGACACCACTGGGTGACGCCAGCGCCACTCCGATGGCGCCGAGCCGGTCGCACAAACGCCATACATCACCACAAATGGCGCGGAAGCTCAGGCTTTATGAAAATTAACGAGTATTGCAGCAGGAGACGGGGTACGCACCAAGTTATCCGAAACTATTCCCAGCCTCTGGAGAGACATTCATTTCAATATCAAAATGGGCCTGAGAAACGCTCAGCGACAAATCTCCTGAGCGATTATTTGAAAATGACTATCAAGAGTCTTGCGAAGCCATGTGAGAGAAAACAGTACTTTGTTCAGGATATACCAAGAAGGGGAGACAATTCAATAAGTTGATAAATTCAAATATTTAGGTAGTTTAATCACAAAGAATGGGAGAAGCAAAAAAGAAATAAAAAGTAGACTAAATTTGCATTTAATAAGAACAAAAATTTATTCACATCAAATATGAAAGAGGTCTTCAAAGAAGGACAAACCTAATAAAACAATTGTATGGAGTAACCTAAAAACATGAGGATGCTAAAAACAAGCTGGTTCGAAAGGGTAACATATGAAGTGTTGAAAAGAGCGGGAGAGGAGAGAAGTCTATTGAAGCAATTAAAAAGAAGGGCACAATTTATGACACACACACTTCGACATGAAGGAATAGTTAAAAGAGTGATAGAAGGACAGACTAAGGGAAGAAATTGTAGAGGAAGGCCCCGTCTGTTATACATAAAACAGACGACTACTGATATGGGATATGGTTCATACTCGGAGCAAAAGAGAAAAGCAGAGAAGCGCAAAGAATGGCGAGCTGCTCCCTACCGATCTAACGGCTGCTAATCTAAAGGAAAAAGAAAGTAACAAGAAAAGCAGAAAATTTGAAAGAAAATATTGTGTTGTAGAAAAATACTGATTACATTGGATGTCCTCTTCATCATATATTTAAAATAAGTTAAATACATTTGCGGCCATAAATAAACAATGGAATGTATCATAGAAGAGAAAAGAACAATTGCGAATCAAACCACGCATTATAAACAAAGCATAACACTTGAATAAAGAGTGAGGCTGGTCAATAACTTATCAAAATACTTTTTCATTAGTTCTACGTAAAGACAAGGAAAATAAAGAAAGACAGTTTGCTCCATGGTCACCGAGAATCTTCACTTTCCCAACCGAGAGCTATTTTCGTACTCTTAAAGAAGAAGAATTCCATATTTATATAATACAAATTCATACTCTTACGTGGATAAATTAGTTTAACGGAAGGCAATCAAGATTTTGAAATATTATCCCAATGAGAAAGAATGATAGATAACGGAATTGAATACATAATATGTAAAATTAAAACGAAATCCATATACTCTGACAAAGGAAACAACAGAAAACGCATGAAATGTTGATAAAATAGTGTGGTAAATACAGTAGTAGAATTAGTCAGTATATACAATTGTAGTAATTCCAGAAATTATAAATTATGTACTTTACTGGAAGTGACAATAACTTGTACCAGCATACAAACAAGTACTACGTATTAAAACTATGTGACATAATTTTTAAAAATTGTCAGGGGACTGGTTAATAAAACGTAAATACTGTACTGAAACGGAAACCTGCATTAAAATGTTTGAATAATTTTACAGCACGTGATTTGCATCAATCCAATAATAAACACAAGAAAATAAGTTTTAAATGGCAGCAAAGTCATTACATCCTCGCTTTCATGTTACATTATATTCCTATAATGGACTCAGCCATTCTTCAGTTTTGTGAAACTCAGAATATGTTGTCCGTGAAATGACGGGCGAGCCTCTAATGGAAAGCACCCTACCGCAAACTGTCGAAAATTGCTTGCGTGGTGGTCATCAATGGACTTTCAATTCTCGTGTCGGAACAACAGCCACGGACGTTTTGTCTCCGCACCCAATCCAATACAAGACAAAGCCATGTGATTTTTTTTTATCCTACAAAACAGTTTTACTGCTTCCAGAGATTTTGCGTATTTTTAATACAAGCACGGATATTACGTGATGCACTTACCGAATGTTTATTTTTTATTAATTACTATCTGTAATATAAAAGGTGATACATAGTACAGCCATTAAAGTTTTATGTATTGTATTACAAGAACGTCCAATTTGAGGTTGGAAACTAAAATTAATGACGCAATACTTAACTGTTCATATCCTTTCGAAAGATCGATACTCCACGTATGTGGAATCATTCCTCTTTACTTAATGAGTCAACAAAGACGTTGATTGTGACACTTCTGTATTTACATATCTAAATATCAAACTAGTGGTGCAAAACCATTGCACATACTTTCTCATCTACGTTTCTCAGTCTGGACTAGAGAAAACATAATATTAGGAGAGGGACGATTTTCACATGTTACTCTATATTTTTATCGTCTTCATTTTACCCAATTTAAAAATTTTATTTAAAAAATATTTTTCTACCTTTTATATAAAAAAATCTCAAATATACAAATTCTGTTTTTATCGTTTTTGGGGGAGATATTATCCGCAAGATTTATATTCTATCTCAAAAGAGATATTTATTAATAAATGTAAAGATAAATAGGATATTATTAAAGCGCGAACAAATACAGCAGACCATAAATATTCTTATAAAATTTAATAAGGAACTAAAGATATTTTTTTTATTTTATTTTTTATTTGAAATTTCAAAATTATATTAATAAACATTAATCTATGTATTAAACATTTCGGTTAAACATTTCGGTTATCATAAATTATTTTACTCGTTATGAAAAGCTGATATTGAAACTGTATTTGCTACTATTTTACTATTTAGAAAATTTAACTTATGAAGCAAGGGGTTATAAATGACGCAAAAGAAATGAACTGCAGCTATGAATATTTCATCTGTAATAGTTCCCAGGAGACAAGCAGCTGACCTTCATAATACTAAGGCACAGTACACACGCGAGGACGGATGCACTACAACGTAGGTCGTTCAAATGTCACGTGGGTATTATACTACGTCCATCTTTCCATTTTTTTCATCTAGAGGTGAAGTTTGGTATTATGGTTCCAGTGGAACATTATGTGTGAGATCTCAGGTATGGTGGCAGGATTTCACAAAGTATGGCAATCAAATACAACACGCCAAGGATATTTGTTTGTAGCAATTTTCTTCATTTGATTTATAAATTAATGATCACGAAAAGTCAGAAATACTATATATA
>NNCF01130140.1:60364-74620 GCA_002313205.1 Laupala kohalensis | reverse complement strand
ATACTAATGATTACAGTATTTTAATGTTCCAAGCGAATTTATGGAGAGCAGATATTATTTTGGTTTATTCAGAGATCGTATAAATGTACACAAGAGGATGCACAAAATACATCACTAATCCCTATAGCTAAAGCTACCCAGTAATTTATCTCAAAACAAACAAGTCATTTTATTCAATAAATAATTTTCGTCGTGGATTACATTTAAACAAAATATTGTAAATGAAAATTTAAAAACATGCTCTCATTATTTACGATAAAATCACAGGTAATTCTTTGTTTTCATGAACAACTAGTTGAATGAACCCAGTGTTGTCTGGGGGCATGAATTGATCATACATCTACTTGTATATCTATCCCATTTTCTAATAGTTGCGTTTTCAATTGTTTATTCTTTTTTAACGTCAGTCGGAGTACTGTCTACACTCGTAGTAAAAAAACACGCGCTTTTATACTGAGTCATATTCACCTCACCCCAAAGTTTACAGTTAGTAAAGGTGAAATGACTAATAGTAAGCACTGAATGTGACATCATCGCCAAAGACTTACACCTATACCAGGGGTCGGTAACCTATGACCCGAGGGTCACCGAGTGACCCATTTGATAATTTCAAGTGACCCACTTTAGTTCCGAAAATAAAGTATAATATATAAAAATAAATTATAAAACATAAATGAAGCAAACATTTTGAGAATAAAAAAATTGAAAATAGATACTAAGAACAACATTTTAGTTCGAACTTTATAAATAAAGTTCATTCAACTATGTTTGTAATTATTTTCTTAATAAAATTTATCTTATTTTCTAAAAGACTGTTTTAATACGAAAATATCTCTGACCCAAACGTCTCTTTAATACTCACATTTTGGTTGATGTTAACCCGCGACCAAAACAGGTTGCAGACCCCTGACCTATACTGTACGTCTATTGTTGGACATCTATATTTAGCAACTGCACAATTCGAAGTTGACACAATATTGCATTTAAGTACATCGTTTTGAACTAAATGTTTTCAGATGGTTCTACAGCATTGTATTATCTCTATTAGACTATATGCGAGCTCAAATATCGTTTTTATATATTTTGTACGCGTCACGCCATTCCCAACCCCACGTCATGTGCCCATGTGGTCTAACCTTCGACATAACAGCATCGGGGATATGATTATTCATCAGGGATATGGGAATTCCCGAAAACTATGGATGTGACACGAAGATTGATTCTTTTCCATTTTCCTCTACTTTTATACGTTTTGTCATTTTCAATCCACCTTAAAGGGTACAGTGCCCTCCATGCAATTTAAACAGAAACATAACGATGTTGGAAGTATATTTATTCAACTGAGAAACTCTGAACACCATGGAACCCATCAAATCTATTCTTTGCAAATCCCATCACATTGATCCCTTTTTCTGCAGTCACTACCTTTCTCACCCACTTTAAAGGTCTCAAGGGGTGTCATATGGCTATGGGTACTGAATTCAGACTTAAACGATAACAGATGTACCACTATCTCAGCGATACCGAAAACAGTGCTTTCGTCTCTCATATGTGTAGTTCACGATAATGTTGACATGTCATTCTTTCCATACGGGCATATAGGGGTTGATCGAGGATTTACGTGTCATCAGAAGTATTCTTATGCATTTCAGTGGCCTCTACCATGGTCTCTACATATCGATCATTACAGATTAATTGTACTTTTCATTCTCTTCCCTCCCCAATCCAAAGGGTGCTTTTTTTCTCATGGAGGGTTTGTCGTGAAGATATTGCTAAGTTACTGATAAGTATTGCAAGTTTTGTTGGCCAAGATGTGTGGCTTGAGTAAACGAGTGAAGACATACGAGGGAATGTAAACCATTTGTGTAAACTGGGTCAGGGAGACACTGAGTGCTGAGCTGGGTCGGGAGGCGGTGACGTCACGGTCAATGGTCATATTTAAGAGAGGGATCCCAAGACTCGACCTCAGACACGCTACCAAGAGACGTCAGAAGACATTGACTTACGAGGGTCGCGGCGAGCACCGAAGGAAGGACGCCGACCTGAGGCAGCTGAACGCTCTTCGAAGCCTGACCGAACCTGGACGACTGACCGCCGCCGCTTCACCGCCGGACCATGTTCGCTCGACCGGCTCAGCTCTCTCGCTCTCTGACCAATCATGCCACCTTCAACACCGAGTGTGAGTAAAACAGCATAAAACCAAACTGCATTTGATTGACTCAGGGCCAAGAATCCCGACCACCCTCCAATCTCCCCCTCCCCCGTGTGATGATCCCCGCGCAGGCTTCGATACTCGGCCAGCCTTTAGAGGCCGTGCGGAAGCTCACCACAGGTTATCGTGGACTTGAGTAACCTTACGAATGTCGGAATTCTTTTCAGAGACCCCCCAAATTATATAATCAACACAATAATTGGTCGTTTTCCATAGTTTTACTTGCCCCCCTATTCCGACCCTCTGCCCAAAGGGGTGGTCTCTCCACAATGTGTGATGTGGGTTCTCGCGATACGAGGGGTGTCACTATACACCTTAAACAAAGCTAACACTTAAAATTTCGGAATTCTTTGGTTTTCATTTCACTTTTAGGTTAAGTACTTGAAATCAATGTTCTTTAAAGTCTTTATATAATTTTGTTTTTACGATTCGGTCACGTAGATTATAGGCTAAGTGGATTGTGCGCCTCACGTCACGCAACTGAACTCTGGTGGAACATATTTGCAAAGCTTCATAGTCAACAGTCCGGCGAGTTGAGGAGATTCACATCTACTGATTAGCTGCCAATTTTTATTGTTTTTCTGCTCTTGTATTTCATCAATATTAATTAAACGATGCATTTTAGTTGCAATAAAAGAGTCATTTGAAATTTCAAAAAATTTCATCAATTACTTTTTCCGATTTCCATACCAAAGACTATCTTCTTTTATATATTTTATGAAACTACATAAAAGAAACCCTACACCGTAATTCTTTCCGCAATTTAAATAGCAGAAGTATATTTTTCATAGAAACGTACTTCCCGATGCTTACGGTACAAGGCTGACATCCTTTGCTGGGGTTGACGAGGATAAATTCAGACGATGCTTGCGCAACACAAGCTCACAGTGATGGACAACGTAAACACTGAAATGAAATAACAGTTTTGTATTACTCCGGTAGAGTTATTACGTTTGTTTTACTGTCCATTCACGTTCCAAGCCGTCGACCAGAGCGTTTGCAGCTACGCAGCCGCGCCAGTTTCATTGCTCTGGGATTACGCGACGCCGTTCTTCCTTATTTTCATAGAGAATTCAAAACACGGTGGCTGACGCGCACACATGACCTCCACTGGATGTCAAGAATGAGGGAGGTCGAATTATTATATTCTTGTCTGAAAGAAATATTTTGGGAAATGTGTAAAAGTAACAAGTGTATGAACCAGGACAATCTAATTAAATGGTCGAGTGTAAGACTAAGGCATTAAGAATAATTACTACTTTAAACTTTGTACTTTCTAAAAATATAAGCTAGTTAATTAAAATCAAAACAAAAAACTATACCAGTTTGCACTCCTTTTTGACATTAAACTTATTTATTTAATGAATTTACAAGAAATTTTTTTATAATACATTTTTCTCCTATCAAATATTATCCACTGTATCAAGTGTTTCAGGTTCTTCCTCTTTTCATTGTTCCGGTTGGTTCATCACTTGTAAGAACATATTAGAGCAGGGATTCTCAAAAACGTATCCAAGGCGTGGTACCCTTAAGAAGAGAATTAGGATTTTCTCACGGAACCCTCGTCATTCAATATCTATCCGCAGAATGTATATGAACGTGTATGTATATATATATATGTGTACGATTTTGAAGACGAAATTAGAGAAATAGAGAAAAAGGACATAAACATAATAAATACAATTCGTATTTAAAATTCATGCGAGTACTTTAATGGTAATGGATAGGAAAACACATTCATAAAATTTAATTAATAATACAATACAAATGCTTTTGGTATATCTGCGTTTTGTTTTCGTGTGACGGTTCAGTCTGCTGGTCACTGCACAATTGTTCAAATCATGGAATAAAGCTTGATACAGCTACTCTCATTTCTTTTTCGACATTAGTTTTCTCTTTACAACAGCAACTGTTGAAAATCCAGCTTCGCACCAATATGAAGTAGCAAAAGGAATGAGAACACTCATCGCTTTTGTACTCAGAATGGGATACACATTTTTATAGATATCCAAAACTGCGTCAAATGCAAACAAACGAATTTTGCTTTCCGGTTTTTGTCACTTGATAGCTCAATCAGATTTTCTTCTTCTTGTGAAGTAAATTCTTTTGGAGTTTCAACATGGAATGTTTCTTGGATCCACGAGAACGTCTTGGTTCGGTCTTATGGGAAGTACTTTACGAATCAGTCAGCTAATTGTGACAGAAGCTCTGTGAAAATGTCCGCATACTACGTGAAACCTTACGTGCACTACAGACCAATGTTCTGCTGCAATACAGGAAAACAATCTTTGCCTCCGTTATCATTCACTTTCTTTTCCACATCTGTAGTTTTTTTTCTTGATTGCTGAAATCCTCTTCTCAAGTTTCAATATAAGAATGTTACGGTCCTGAACTGAAACATTCCATGCATTTAGTTATTCGGATATGATGAAGAAGTATGCCAGTTTGGAAAGTCTGGATCCGCGAAATTGTTGGCGTTCACATGATCATTTTCTTTCAAGAAATTGTAAATTTATTGTCGAAGTTCAAAAGTTCGAGATAATACGTTGTCATGTGAGTGTCAACGCGAACTGTAGTAGTATATAAGGAACGTGTGCTCGACCCCCAAATACTTGCATTTTTGAGAAATCTGGCTTTAAGTGGCCTACTCTTTATGTAGTTAACGTAAGTTACATTTATTAGACTTTTAAGACAAGAATCTGTGGAAGACTCAGCAATATCGACGCAAGTACTTCTCTGTGAATGATGCAATGGGTTCACAAACAATCCGGAGCTTTGCGACGAATCAGTGTCGTATTAATAGTCCTCCGTATTAACCAGACATTGATCGACCACCATCCGAGCACACAATTTGTCCTATTCAAAACATTTTCTGTCATAAATGTGTCAAAGATATCGAACATAACTTCAGTCTTTGTACTTCCAGTAATGCTTTTACAAAACAGAACGTCTTCAACGATAGAAAAAACATCAATGAAATGTACATAGCTGATATGATGTGCATCCTTATTACTGTCTGTGACCTCATCCAGTTGCAATCCAAATTCATTTCCTTTCATTTTCTCTAGCAATGGATCGTTGAGATCCTGAGTCATGTGTTGGATTCCTCGATTGATAGTGTTGTTCGACAAAGAAATATTCACCAGAAGTTTCCCCGCATTTTCTTTTATCGTTATATTAGCAATATCCAAAACATCCGGTAGAATTAATTCCTCAGCAATAGTGTGAACCTTTTTGCACTCCGCTACACTATATGCCACCTTGAATAACATCAATAAGGCATTTTTTTGGTACTGACGCTTGCTTAGTGAAAACATTCTTCGGTTGGTGCAAAACTTTTATTTTTCCTGCTAAACTGTTCACGTGGTATATCGACCATGTTGGGATGCGTTGTTTGAAGGTGCCGTCTCAATTTACTTCGATTCATATTCTCGGATGATAGAACTTTTGAACAGATCACACACTGCGGTCTCTCTTCATCGTTGATTTCCATTGAAATGAATCTAAATTCCAAGTAACTGTCTTCGTATTTGCGGCATTTTCGCTTCTTTCCACACGCGTCACACGTCAATGCATGATCTTTACCAGTGCTTGCATTATCGGTTTCTTTTTCATCAAAAATCTATCCATTTTTATGAAAATGTATGTACAGCTTTCTTAGAAAACGACAGGCACAGAGAGCACTAGTGACATAACTGACGGACCTGCACGAATAATCAGAGGACACGAGCAGTCGGCATGTCAACCATGAAACGCCTCTTAATTAGTCAATTGATTATAATTTTAATAACATTTCACCACTATTTACAGTATCGTCAGCTACTTTTATCCTGTAAAATTTCATTCCATGAATACGTAAACGTATTATTAAACATTATAAATTAATATTATTGTCAATTGTTGTTTTCGGATTGCATACATAGTAAATAATACGAATTTAACCAATACGAAATTATCTACCAACTCCAAAGTTGTGTATTGAAGTGAGAGGTTATGTCTGCTTTCTACTTAGTTTAATCTTCTCACAGCAACAATCCATTTCTCTCGCTGTTTGATTTTGAATATATGGGTTTGAATATTAGTAACATATCGAATTTGGGCTACTTTCTGTCTTATTTCCACCGTTAATAGCTGGACAAACCCAATAACCCATATTTGCGCATGTAAAACACAACATATTGTCCATCGACTCTCCGCTAGAAATCCTCTGCGAGCGCAAGCATAGTTTTGGTTATCCCCACCTTCCTCAATCTTCTAGTCTATAGATTAGATTGGACGCTGCTTCGCAGCATTCCTGATATCTATGCGAGGCACCCCAGGGTGCCGCGGCACACACTTTGGGAACCCCTGTATTAGAGTATTGTAAAATTAAACTGTAGAGAAGATCAGGTTTTCCCCTCCACAGAACGCAACAACGCTGATATAGGTAGCATGAGGGAACTGCTGGGACTCATGAAACACAGTAAATGTTTCCAAAAATTAAGTATTTGTTTAATAAAGTCTTTTGCTATTGTTATAGATATAAAAGTTATGTTTTACAAACTATATATTTATTCAAACACATTTTTAATTTACAAATACTACCTGTTTGGTAACAAATATGTACAATCAAAAAGACAATTTTATATATTCCTATAAAATAGTTTTTGGGGTACATGTAAAAAATTACTTCTAAGAAATCTTAATCTTGGGAATATTTTGAACATCGAAGAACTTATATATTTTTCACTCCACTCTTCCTTGAAAGGGAGAACGCCACAAAGCGCTGATGTTGTAAATAATGTGGTATGTCCTGAAGCTAGCAATGGGTCATCCCATCAGTTCCAATGAAAACAAAATGTTCAAAGGAAGTGGTGAATTTGACACTTCTGTGCCAACGGGTAAAATCGTGAAATGCGCTCAAAAATATATATTGTTATTATTGTACCTACCGAATACGTTACAAAAATTATTTTCAATAGTAGGTCAGTTATTTAAGTACAACGCACTGCCTAGAATTCTTACAATTATTTCAAAAGTATTGCTTTTTGTCATCTTCAGTAGCCTATCGTTAAATATACTGAAATATTAAAAACGTACTCTCCAAGCAAAAAATAACTATTGCAATTTCCAGGGAGTAAAAATATACGTAATTTAAAAAATAGAACAAAAAAGTTAACTTAAACTTGTAAAATATTATTAAATTAAAATGAACAATGAAAAAAAACTAATGAAAGATTTTAATGAACAGGTTAAATAAAAAAAAAATGAGTAAGATGAGAAATCCTTCTCTTCCACTAGGAATATGCTTGGAATGCGCGAATCTGGTCGCTTTGAATGGTTAAATTAGATTATTGGTGAAAGAGTATATAAGGTAAGTTTTATTAGATTCCAGGAGGCAGTATTTATAGGGAGAGGAGAATGTTAGTTCATTTAAAATACGCATAAAATGGATTATCGCTTTTCGAATATGAAATGCTTCAAGAGAAATTGTTGTCAAGCACCTAGTTATATTGTAATGAAATATTTTTGAATTCTCAAAATAGCAGTTACAAACTACAAAAGTTCACGGAGGGTACGAGAAACTAATTGATAAATATAGGGAACCAACCAATCAATTCCAATCAAATTACCAAAAGGCATTTGTGGTTACAGTGGAGCCTCTTTTAACTCGAACCCCGTTAACACGAAATCCTCTCTGAGACGAAGAAATTAGCGAATTCCCTTCCGTTGAAGTACAAAAACCCCGACAACTCGAATTATTTCGACGCTATAACTCGAACTGAATATGGTTTTCCTGTGATGTACTATCCATACATATCACGCTCTCTAACTCGAACTACAAATCTAACGGATTCTATATCTCGAAAACAAAAAAAAAACAATATGTAAACTTTGCGGCCTCTGTAAATAGAAATACTTTTCGCAAGACTCTTTAATTCCAAGCAATAGCTTTGTTGTTGTCAATAACCAATTGCAAGAAATGATTTCGTACTTTCATTGAAAGATGTAGTGTTATCGAGGACAAGGTATTACTGCCTAATTTGCAATCGAAAATACAATTGACAAAGAATGTGTTAATACCTTGACTCAAAAGAAAATTACAGATTTCTCTTAATATGTGCTTATTTTCAAGTTGTTCCTTTACCATCAAACAATCTTTAAGCATGTAATTATGTACAACACAAATGTAGTAAAATATATCTCGAGAAGTCGATTTTTTTATTTTTTAGTGACTTCAATAACATATGCCTCTATAAGTCGAAGTTGATAATATTATAATCTCCTTACCTCGAAGTCCTCTATAACTCGAAAACTCGTTAACTCGAAACTTACTCGTATAACCTTTCCCTTGAAGTTCGAGTTAAAAAGGCTCCACTGTATATGATATGCTTAGAGATTGATATGTCTTGTATTTTAATTTTATACGATAAACCGTAGTACCACTAATTTCAAGGGAAAAAAGAAACCATATTTTTTCTGTGTAATCTCTGTTGCATTCTAATGAGAAAGTTTTACGATTAATGTTTCAAGATAAATAACAGAAGACCAATAGCAGTAGATTTCATGTGAACCTTTTCAAATATTATTACATGAAGAGTAATTAAACTGAAGTGCATGAAATTCTCTTTATATGAATTTTCTCCATCACTAGTTACATTGTGCATGAGTGAAATAATACAGTGAGACCTTGTATGAAGAATATATATTTATTGCTTCCACTTTAGGGTAATTTGCTTTAGCTGTCCTTTCGACCATATTCGTCCCACCCAGCGCATCTCATAGTCGCAAAGTGCAGAGCGATACCTCACTCAGTTCCCTTGCCCGTAATTTAACAAGGACCGAACTACTGGACCGTCCTGCTCTCTAGTCCGGAACCTCACTTCATATAGACACACTGGCTTCTTTTGTTTGCCCATTACGTCATGATGGTAAATGAGCGTGTGTATCCATTGACTGGAAACGCCATTACCTGGCGTTCCCTCTTATCTGTGTGGGAACACAAAGGTAATTTGCTGTACTCCAAGCTCTACACTAGTGAGGCGAGTGGATGTGGTGCAATGGTGGAACTACGAGAAGGGAAGATATTACGTGAAATGGGAGTATCATGACAAGATACTCACTTTGTGGTATTATTTTAGAGTGTTTTACACACCCACACTATGATAGAAAAAATTCACCGTGTAGTCCTTGACTCGGTTGAGTGAACGATCACAATTTTAATTATACCACAGAAAAAGAGAAAATCAACCCGAGAATAAGAAAGCAGTAGATTACGAATAACAACGATACATCCTTCATGCCAGGCAGATACTCACGCTAAGAAATCAGGCTGAGGCGATACTCCGAAGAACGTCTGGAGGTGAAACCCACTAGCGAGCTTGCTGGGACGAAGTCCCGATTCGGATGAAACACCCAGCGAATTAAGTAATTAATGATTAACTGACAGAAAGATGGCGTCTAAGTTGGATTCAAAGGGAACGTTTGGAACAAGATAAAAATAAAAGATTAGGAATTATAATACTAAGGGAGGGCAACAACGAATTCAAGGAACTATGAGGTATTTTCTATTGCGCGTGAGGGTAATACGGGAAAAATTAATTCGGGAATTTGAAAATAGATAAATAAATATAAATTTTAAATACATCAATCTCATCCAAATAGTTTTACTGTTCTTTATTTTTTCGGTCGTTTATTAAGGTAATATTTCCATTTATGTGAACAGTGTGTGCGTGAAAAATGATTCTGCCGGGAGGATATGGACTTTCTTTTCCAGGAAAACATCGGAGGGGTTTCGTATTCAAAGCGCAGCCGATCGAGTCAAGTCACCTAGACACCTGTTCGGAGCTCCGCAGCACCACGAGGGAGGGACGAAGGAACATAACGTGTTAACTAGCTTGCTCTTATTTGTTCTTAATTGTGTAATCCTTATTGTTATTCTTGCCCTGACCGTTGGTTTTCCGAGGATCCCAACGGCGCTTAACGAAAACTCTAGTTGCAGAGTCTTCCGCTTACAATCGTAAAACAACACAACTTTCAGAATATCCGCCAAATGCGACTTATACCTCTATTTTTATCTTTTACTTATTTTCTCTACTCTACCTAATAATCATTTAGTCGCGATTACGCGTTTATACAACTAGAAATTCGTTAAGAGTAAATACCAGAGTACAGTATTCACAGCCCACGGCAATCATGGGCACTTTTAACGACGCATGGGTCCTCTGTCCCGTCAATATAACACGATAAATCTCTAAAAATTGTATTTCTGTTTATGTATATGTAAATAAAGCCCATTTTGATTTGATTTGAATTGATTAACTAAAATGAAGTAGGAAACAAATGTACAGAAAGTTGTAATATATAATATCAACTGGAGCTAATAAATGTTTTGTATTGTAAATTTATATTCCTACCCTCAAAATTTTTAAATTTTATTTCATTGACTCCAAAAAATATATTGCTTGAAAGTTTCTATATCAAAAGAGAAGTAATTGTTCCTTCTAATACACATTGAGATGTAGTCAGAGAGATAATGAGGAAGAGAGAGAGATACAGAGGCTCTATGCATGCATGGTTATGTCAAAGTAGAGCAGTATAGATATGAAATTCTTGCCATTTCAAACCAAACATGATAAAACTCATTGCGTGGTAAGTTACGTAATGAAACACTGGGCCTTAACAGATCCACTAGCCCCTACAAAACACGGTTGCTGTTGTGGAAACTGCACTAATCGTATTGTGATTAGGAAAATTACAGTCGTTAATTAATATGCATTCAGCAAATGCAATGCCACGGCATTTAGTAGATTCGTGTTTTTGAAAAGTGATTTTAGTGAGTCTCCGTGGGATCATTTTTGATTATATGGATTGAAATGATACCGTTCATCTTTCTGGACACGTTCAGACCAAGATTTGCTTTTTGAATATTGAAACAAAAACTTGAAACTTTTATCTTTCTTTTCTTTTTTTTTCATTTTTTACTTATTCAACTCTCGTAACTTTGGTAAAAAAAACTAAACAATTAGTTTTTAATTAATCAGAAAATGTAAAAATGGTACTAATATTTGACACAGCACAATATCATATCCACAAAAGCGTATACAAATTATGTTCAGTTTTAATTTACGTACTTAATATTACTTTAGAATGTTATCATTAAATGAGATAAATTATTTAGGTCGCATGTATACGTGATCACAACATCTATGAAGATTTTGTTATGCGAATTATTCTAACAATAATATTCTATTTACCAATGTAATACTAAAAATAACACAATGATAGAGTTAAAATAGTACTTCAGTGGAATTAACTTTTAACAATGTAAACCTTCCTGTTTAAACATTTATATAATACAACTCGTATATTTTGCAATACGATATTTATATGTTTTACAGTCTTAATAAGAAGAAAAAATCAAGTGGAAATGAAAAACTCATTAAATGGCCTGATGTTGATCATTTTCATGGTACGTTACGGTAACAGAATATTCACAAATCTTTTCGATGTCTCTCGTTATGTAGCAGAATATGATGTTGGAAACTTTAGAAAAATAGAATAGTTTGACATGCGTCGCTGTTTTGTTCTTATATGTATTATTTAGCTATATATGTGATTCAATTTCGACAATCATTTTCAAAACTTAGCTTAGTTATAAAAATTGTAGGTATGGACTGCGGTATTTCCTAATCCGCTTCAATTTTTTGACGAGTAAACACTGTTGATGTAATATTGCGGAATCCTCAAACACTAAGTAACATTTTAGACAGAAATTAATAAATCAATATTTTTTTCGAAAAATTTGCGTTCCTTCCGCGCATAACGGGACGGAGCAAATTACGAAAATGAAATATCGCACTTTTGAGCAATAACAGATGTGTTGGTGATTTCCTATTATACCAACTTTCCCCTTTTCCTTTCCGAGATACCAACCTTTAAAAATTACACCAAGATAAAAAAAGCTACTTAACTCATTTATTTCCAACAAGGTGTTACTTGGCTACTTGAGCCCAAACAAAAGACATTTCTGACGCGTATGATGTTTCTGGATAGATAAAGAAAAGTAGTGTTTCCCATATTTTTTTGTAATAATAGTCTTGCTAAACAAAGTTAAATTTTAATGTTATCATACATGATAGTTAAATTTAATCTTTTATGTGATTTAATTGTTCGGGTTTAGATATTATTTCTCACATTCCTTCCAAGTCCCCACTGAATTCCCATTCACCGTCCGCTTTTCTTCTTCTGAATGTAGAAGTTTTGCTGCGTCCCCTGAGTCTCGTACCTTTACAGAATTCCGGCTTTCGCATTCGTATTGATGCTGGACTCCAGAGGCGCGCGTGCACCTTCTGGACCCGAACGTTTCTCCATTGTGCGACGCACTTCTCCTGTGATGCGCCCCAGGTGAAAGGCGTTCTACGCGACTTTGCTCGGATGAAGAGATCACGAAACGAAAAGATCAGGGAAGTGCGGTCCAGCATTTGCAGAATCTCCGCTTTCAATAGCAGTTTCTTTTTCTGCTGCATCAGGCGTTTTTTCTCGGGAATTTTCGAGGGAGCTGGACGATGACAGAACATACTTTTTGTCGACGTCCACAGAAGACGCATTTGCTTATTAAAAACACTAGAACAAGGAATCTTTGCAAGTATGTTGTTGAGTGTCATCAAACATTTGTAAGTATCCAAGAAACAACATTTAATATTCGCAATGCATGCATAAATTTTTTACATATTTTGGCATTGCAATTTGTTGATGTGCCAGTAGCTTGTACGTAGGTGGCGGTGGAGGGGGCGGTTCGACTTGTATCTGGAATGTGTTTCGTGGAATATACTTCAAAAGCGGAGGAGTATTTATCCGCGTAAAGAAACTGCATTAAAGTTTTATATTTTGTGTTGGAGCTTACAAGCATGGCGTTTTCATCTTCATTGCAGACCATAAACAAATAGCAAACCTCACTTAACAACGGGGATTGCCTTTAATCTACAGTATCCCCGAGTAAAACATTATCTGAAACTTTGCAAATATTCTGAAATTACACATCTTAATAATTCTAGTACTTTTAATAATTCCGATATATTAAAAATGTGTGTAGTAATGTGAACAAAATATTAGCCATTCTATAACTTTTAGCTATAAATTTGTTTATAAAAAATAGTAAAATTTCAAAGTATTGCGCTACAGCAATGCAACACGCTAGCAAATTCAGTAGCGTGTTTCTGTTTGAGTCGAATGGAAGGGCGTTAATTTATTCTCTTAAAACAGATAAGTAATTCACAGAGGCGGAAAAATAAGATGCAGTTCCGTGATCCATATGGCGTCGCTGTACATAAGACAATGTGGTGCACAGTTCAAGAAAATGAAATCTGGCATCGTAGCGGTGACGCAGCGAGAACATCTAGATACTTCTAAAAGTTGCTAAGAGTGGGAGGAAGAAGATTTCGGGGTGACGGGGATGATTGTGAGGAGCGATTATTTGGCAACTCCTAGTTGGAGTTATAAGACGGTCACTTGTATTCCGGAGGTAGAGAAGCGTGTCTGAAGTATAAATTCGGAATTTGCGTGGCACGTTTAAGACATCTCATCATAGATAGGGTTCGAACCTTTCAGAAAAATGATACGTTGACCAAGATCCATATTTAACAAAAAGTCTTAGTTTGAGGAATTTAGTATAACACACATGATATTTATAATCAAGTTATTATTGTGAGTTTGTTTGTCCAATATGACTTTCCCCTTTTAAATTAATTGGCAATTGTTTGATTCTGATGTACTTTTTCTTCTTTCTTAATACAAAAAAAAAAATGAAAATATATTTTGTATGTTAGAATTTATTTTATTGCAAATAATTGCTTCATTTATTCAACTTGTATACTCACTCATGTTTGTTTGGAAAATAAGTAATGCATTTAAATAGCGATGAATTGTTGACCATTGTTGTACCTAACTGATATGGATTTTCCTGTGTATCACAACTGACGTAAGCCCATTGCTCCTAAGTTGTCAATTTGCCTAAGGATGGTCCACAAAACGAATTGAAACATTGTATCTTTTATATATATATA
>NNCF01130140.1:29473-51916 GCA_002313205.1 Laupala kohalensis | reverse complement strand
TATATATATACACTATATAACAAACACTATTTCACTTCCAGTAACCAAAAGTTAAATTTTAATGTCATGATATAAGAACAACAACTAAGGAAAGTGAAAATATGATGCATGAAACGTTGGAACTATTGTGTATGTCACCGTTTCACGAGTTTGAAATAAAATCAGAATATTTTTGTCATAAGTGCAATATCCCTCTTTCCATTCACCTTCAGAATCGACAGGATAAGGATATCCAAATGGGTAAATGTGGTATCTGCTTTATAGGTTATAAAATATACGAAGGCGACTGACTACCTTCCTCACCCTGCCATCGGTTTTTCGGTCTAAAACGTCTTGACCCAGAGATGCTCCCTAACACCTTTCACTCAAACCCCTCACCCTTCGCGGCCGGAATGATTCACCAACTGGATAATTCTAAGAGCAAACTTTTTATACCTTGCAAGTAAAAGGAAAAAAAGTATTGGATTATGCGCAAAAATTCTGAGGAAAAATGATCCAAACAAGTGTTTTCAAGCAATCGCCGTCCTTTTATGAAGATGAATATATGTACTCGAAATCATGTTCCTTTCATTAGAGAAATTTACCGTATGAAAAAGAACATGAACGGAAATGAACTAATTGTTTATTGTATATTAATCGCAGTAAATTACTTTATTATCTTCAACGAGGTCATAGGTAGTTTGCAACTGCTCTCTTGAAATAAATTATTTATTTATTTATTTTTTATTTATTGTCAGTCTAACTGACTTGATGTTTGTACAGAGCTTGTTCTCAATGTAGCCCACGCTTTTACTTTGCCATCGTACATAAGAGTAATAAGGGTACCTCGCGGTATGTTGGCAGGGCATTCAAATTTCTGAAAACTTAAATCCATCGCCAACTGGGACACCAATTCAATTCGCGTGCTCTTGTGGAGCTGTCCTATTCTTTCTGTGTCGAGTGTGTGGAACGAATATTACCTTCTCTCTTAGTTTGTTGTGTTATTAACTCGTGTTTCTTTACAGCAGAGTCATTTTTGTGATTACTATATTTATTTATTTATTTACTTATTTGGATATAACCTAAATTCGTACAAGTTGACAGATGTTATCAACATTAATATAGAATACTTGAAAATGGTTGCTGTTTGGTATCATTTTCTTTTACAAGCACTGTAAAAAATAGTTTTACTATAAGAATTATCCAGTGGATGAATCATTTCGGTCGCAATGAGTAAGGATGACAGAGCGAAAGAAAGCATCTCTGGCGTTTATATTAAAATTAAAAAGTTGTGAGAAACATTATTGTAATCATGAATTATTTACCACATTTCTCAGAAACTATGTGGGGAAAATTCTTTTGAGTAGTAATATTTTTGAAAGTTTTACTTTTGAATTTGTTCAATAACAACTATCTTTTTTAACGATTTTATTTTTTACATAACTGAACAATTTACTATATTTTTGTGAAAATATTTTCCATTTTTGTGGAATCATTTGTTATTTCTCATAACTCTCTCTATCTCTAGCATTGATTAACACGCCAAGTATTTTCTAAACAAACACAGAAGATAAAGAAATCTTGGGAAGTTGTGGTATACAATTTGACTTACACATTCCCACAGTTCCCACTTTCCAATTATAGGAAATGTATAAGGGAAGTATTTTAATCTGGCGAAAAAAATTCGAGATCATTTTGGATCTTTACGAATTTTCTCCAGGGGAGTCTATTTCCAAATTTTAGTGATGATGTCCAATGTAACATGTGTGTGTATGTATGTTAAGAATGTTGTTCCCTAGAAAACTCTTGAACAAATTAATGCATCGAAACCAAACTTGAGATTCTGCTTTGAATTCATTGGGAATAGAAACCTATTTCTGGACAGCTCATTTTGACTACGTTTACATATAGCCCTCCACTTCCCGATTCTTAAAAATACAAATTTTTAAATGTTAATATAAGCATTTTGATTGTTTCCTTCATTCTACGTACAGATTGCTGAACCACATTTCCGTATGTAGGGAATCGTTTTCTAGATACTAATTGTGTTACGCAAATATATTATCTTGATGGTGCCTATTTCAGATCAGCCTTTAAGGCTTTTGCAATGAAGATAATTCATACAATCGGTACACAAATAAACACGTGTTATGGTAAATAGTGTTCTATATAAAGTCGAGAGAATAAATATATTTTAACCGATTGATATTTTAATTATGTTTTTGCGTTTGATAATTATAATATATTATGATTTGCATTGTGTTTTTTCGATTTTTTAAATTTTTATTCCAATGTAGATTGCTGAGATCTTTTTGCTTTACTTAAATATATTTTTTGAAAACATTTTCCACTTTTTGGAATCATATTAATTATTATTACTGTCTATCTCAACGAGTATGTGCAATAAATATAAGCATTTTGATAGTTTACTAAATTGTATGTACAGATCGTTAAACCACATTTCCGTTGGTCGGGTCACACCGTTTTCGAGAACGCGCGAAATATTGTTGTTTTTATGGAATAGTTGGTTACTTGGTTCTTCGATATTTTTGTTATGAGTAATAATTGGAAAGTTGAGTGGGGAGATTTGTTCATACCTAATCCGTGAAATTCAAACCCCAATCCGAAGTATGGAGACCGCGGATGTGCATTGGCGTTAAATAGAGATGCCGCCGCCGCCGCCTCTTCTCCCCCGAAGTGCAACAACTCTGGCAGTTGTTACGCGCCGCGCAGTGGCAGGCGGAGGTATGTCGAACAGTAAATCTGCGGGTGACGCAGTGGCTGAGGTGCACTCTGGCGGCTGTGATGTAAAGTACGGGGACGGGGTGGGAGACAATGGTTCATCGCGCGAGGCGGGGCGGCGGTTGGTGAGCAATGAAGGGGCTCGGAGGGGTAACCGCAACCGCGGAATTCGTCATCAACGGGAGTCACAGGGAGCCTGCAAGGGGCGGCGCAACAGCCACGGCACGAGCATTTGCAGCAGCAGCAGCAGCAGCAGCGGCAGCAGCTACCCTGCGGTGCGGGACGTAGAGTTCGTCGACGCACCCTTGCGGTTCCCTAGCTTTGTGCAACATAGCAACGCATTCGACGAACAAACTGTGCGCTAGTTTAGCGTTGGCATGTCTAGAGACATTTTAAACATTCTTATTGTTTAACAAACAATAATTAAAGTAATAAAATTCTTTGAATATGATCGTTCTAATCACTCTAGACTATAAAGACAAAAACTCGAATTTTTTATGACGGGAAATCATTCACCAGCCGAAAAGAAGAATTATAATGTATCTTAGTACCGAAAAATTAACTAGAATAGCATTAAATAAGTATTGTGTGGATTAAAATGCTCTCTTTCTTAATTTTCCAGGATTTCACATAATGCTAATGAGAACGCATTGAGATGTATTGAGACCATGCTGTTTCTATGTTCAAGGATGATGTTAGGTTGGATTCACATGGTTTTAATATTTGAATATGACAATCATTTTCAACAAGTATCATTGGACTGAAAAAGTTTATTTGCGAAACAAAATTAGAGTCTCTCGTGAGTAAATTAATTTTTTCATTCAACATTTTTAATTTTGGATTATTAATAGACATTCAATGGTATAAATTAATACTCTTTTAACAGAAAAAATATTAACTTTAAATAATTCATTTACAGAGTGACATTAGAAATACAGACGAGTATAATTGAATGTTGAGTATACGTACACAGAAAAGATATTGAAGTCTAAAATTTATTAATTATTATCATTGCTCCTTCCTTTGATATTGCCAAATTATAGATTTTTATGAAGCAGCATGAATAAAATTACTTATGTAATCCAAATAAACTTATTTGACTTGTTTGGGGGAACCATTTTTTCCAAATTCTCCCATCATTTCAACTTCCCTTCGAATTCCTAAAACCATGTGTTTTTCATTGCCTGAACCTCACCACATCAAATGTATATTATAAAATAAATAGATAAAGAAATAAAAAATAGAAATTTAACAACGCATTTTCTCACGTTTTCATTATATATTAAACGCAAAAATTGAGAGCACTCGAACTTGCACTGTCTTTTCCAAGTCGGTATTAAATTCGTTACGCATTACGTGACTTGGCACTCCTAATTCAAATAATTTGTATAGCTAATTGTTTGGCGCATGATGTAAGAGAATACTTGAACTCCCATCAAAACCCTTTATCTTCATCTCATTTGTCATCATTGCGCATGAAAGTCGGGCACATTTCCCGAGTCCTTTCGAAGAAACAGATATCAACGCCTGTCGGAAGAAACAAGGAAGCGGAGCGCGGAGGGTGGCGACGAAGAGATGAACTTATTCAGCAGTCTAACTCGAAGCAAGTTTCAAATTCACAATTGCCAACTCAACGGAATTCTGCCAGCCCGCGGCCGTGTTGCTCGGAAGCTTTCACTTTAGTGCGACGTCTCAAGGCGAGGGTATACGTCCATGAACCATCATAATGTGTCTCCCGTTCTTTATGAGGAGAAAGCGAGTAACATGTATCGTATTTTCTAGAAGTTAACCTTGTTTCCTTTTGCTCTGTTCTCTATCGTGTCGTGCAATGACTCATATTGAACTTCTATGACGTAGTGTACAGGAGATACTTCGTCGCTTATCTTTTACAGATCGAGTTACTCGCTAATACACTCATATTATTTACGAAAAAGTGACAGTGTGAGAACTTTGTAAAAAGTTGGTGAAGGTCTCAATCAAAATTTCTCGAAATTAATTACAGAAATAAGCTTCGTCTCGTACAAAAATTTCGAATTCAATTTCAAAAACCAAAAGTTCGTTTTATTTCTAATCAAAAAGATTTAAAAAATCTCCCTTCTTTAGGGACTAATATATTTCAAAATTATCCACACGACAGAAAACAATACAAACTCAAGAAACGTATTAAAAAGTTATGTACATATATTTATCATGTAAAATTGTTAAAAAGGCAGTTACAATCTGCGAGGAAGACATGTTGAAACATTCTCCGTAAGATCCAAATCACTACAATACGTCGCGTAGCCATGACTGTGGACCAATTACTATTCAAAATAAATAAGGCATTAATTAAATAGTTATAACAAACTAAATAATATCACAAACCCAAACAAGAATGGTTTGATCATATCGTGCAATGAATTTAGTTTGTCAATATTGAAAACTTATTAAGTTTTGGGACTTGGAACATTGATATTATTTCGAATATCAAATAATTCGAAATAAAATCTACCATATCATTTTATTCTTTCCACCATCGGAGCTAAATACATACAAAGATTGAATATTATATTTTTCTCGCATTTTGCGAGGGCGTGTTCATGGTAAGAATGAAAACATTAACAAGATTTTAATTTCATGTTTTAAAATGAACAATTTATATACCAATTGATGGCAGAACAGTTGTAAATCGTCATATGTGCATATTAGCCCCGATGATGGTTAGAGTACAACTATCACCAAGATCAAGTATTGTGGTCGAGAATTCAAAACCATGTCGATAAGTCTCTGATCACGAGCAAAAGAGTGTACACTGTAAAGAACGTTAATAAATATTCGCTTCGATGACGTAGTACTAAGTAGAAGAGTGGTGGGATGTGAGAAGGGATATATAGAGAGAGCGACGACGTGGCATCGCACATGGCTAGCACTCACTGAAGCAATCGGCCGTGTCTCATCGGCTCGACGCGACACTGCAGTGCGTTTGATCATCGCTACGACCAATTGCCATCTGCAGCCCCACGGTACATAGCATACGATAGGGGCAGCTAATAGTGTTATTACTCACACTTCTGTCCCCGTACATTGAATCAATATAACAAAAAGGCTAGCACGTGATTTTCTGACTGAATTTTAGATTGTTAAATACACTCGAAGTGTGTTAAAAATTAGGGCACGTTGTAGCTCAAGACTCAATGGTGTACACATTCACAATTTTCTTCCTACCAGGCTTACTTTACTACGATAAGGGAAGAAAATTTTTCATATTTTTCTCCATAGTAATAATTGGATTGCTAATAACAACGATGCATTATTGTCGATGCCTAGGAGATATCTTAAGGAAACTATGGCTGAAACCTCAAAGAGCGAATGGGATTAACACGCACCAGAAAGCTTGCTGGGGTGAAGTCCCAAGCTATCGTTATGAATAAAATCACTAGTGAGTCATTTCATTTCAATTAAATCAAAAATTGAAAATAACATAAAATGGACAGTAAGTTGGTTAATATAGTTGTTTTTATAGTTGTTAATATAGTTAGAAAAATATAGTTGTTTTTCAAACTGCAATGAGTCTCATTTTTAGTTTGGTTTTATTAATTTAAAAAAGTTATGTTGATTTACGGAGACTACTTGATTTAAAAAAGTAAACCTGTGTGATAAAGAGTGGCATTAGAATCTTCAGTGCTGATCGTTGCTGTTTTAATTAAAATAATTAGGCACGTAATATTTGTTACTATGAAGTAAATATTTTATTTTTGTTTAGGTACAGCATTACGATGCATAGTGAATTGTTTATTAATCTTCATTTCATCATTTTTATGGAAGTCTTATCAATTTCCACTTCATCTTAAATATTCGCGGGTATTTGACTGAACATATAAAAACCCAACATCTGTATAAATAAAAATTAAATGATGTTCGTTGGTGATTGTGATTACGTTGTAAGTTCATCACAAACAAATTTATTGAAATTTTGAAGAACAACGTGTGTCTGATCAGCTAGTCAAAAATAAATATGTTATTATTAGTTTACAATTTGTGTCAATCTATTAACTTCAGAAAAGCATTTATATTTTCCCCATTGATTGAGAATATCTCCGTAAATGAAGGATAAAATAATTTGTTGTAAAAATACTATTATTTTTTGTCAATAGATATGCCAGCTATTTTTCTCGAAGATGACATGTCTTCTTGGTTTTGTTTCATTTACTATTCGACGTGTGTATAATTTGTATTGTGTTCTGATAAAAATAATCCAAATTAAATGTGCCAACTTTTTTAACAACTAAAAAAATCCCTCAATTAAAAAGCATTATTTAAATAAAAACAGTTTTCCACGTTCTGTTTATCCTCGGGGATAATTGCTGGGAAGAGGACTCGACAGCTCTACTCTCAAAGCTTTTTAGAAAATCTCATCCGAGGCGAATGTTACAAGCGTAAAGCTATTAACTTTTAGTTTGTTATAATGAGTACACAGTTTATTTACGACAAGATTAATGATCTTCAGAATAGCTTGGGAACTCTAAAGAAGGTCAAAGCAATTTTAAGAGGTATGAAAATTATTATTGCCCTCTTTCCTTACTTTGTTTGTTTTTCCTCGTATTACGTTTGGAAAAGATCCAAATAATGTATTAATATTTGCGGTTTAAGTGAGAAGACAATAACTTTTCTTCAAAGGATATTCAAGAATTCAAATAAAGAACATTAGTAAATAAAACAATAATTCTAGTAATAGTTTTATGAAGTCATTACATGAACATAAGTAGCTGTTCAAAGTTAAAGAGTCAAAATAATTTCAACTGAATTTTAGGATCTATGTTATATAATGTGTGAGAAAGATCCATTGTTAAAAATAAAATCTATGAACACCACAGTTATTTAGACCTATATTAATTTAGTTTTCGGGTAAAGTCACTCCGGAAACCCTATTTAGGAGTACAATCTCCCCGTATTTCATTAAAATTTCATTTAGCACTTGAGAAGTATTAGGAATTTTCGATAATTAGAAACAAATTATTATTGATATAATATTGCCATAAATGTGCTCAATCATTTGCTCTAAGTTATCAGGCTAAACTGAATATAATACATTATTAAAAGAATGAAAGAAAATGATTCTATTCACTTCTTTAATATGTATTTAGTTTGTACCAATTGTATCAAACATTTTATAATTTGGTATTATAGAAGTTAATGAAGTTTTATTTACGTTTTATAAACCATTGATGGACGAATACGTTAGGATGGTTATGAAAACGTTTAGTCGAGCGTTTTGAATCAAATCAGAGATAAAATGTCGAGCCTTTTCATGTTTACTTTCCATACGTATAAAAATTTGTTCTTAATGAAACATTTATTTAGTATTAATGTTTTAAATACACTACTTTATAGTAACTGTAAATTTATCTGCTCTTCTTCTTTCATAAGCATCTGGCTATTTCACTCATCTATCATATTCGCTTTATAACTCAATAACTCTTCCTACCCGTTCTTATACTGGAGGGCCATCCGTCCTCTTCTATGTGACAATCGGTGAAAGTTGAAGAGACAGAGGATTGATCCATAGTCGACTTGGCCGAGGAAGAGGGAAGGCACACGCCGTGGTCCAGGGTACGCTCAAGCGCATGTTTTCCCACGCGCCAAGGATATCTAGATGCTCTATGTGGATCTGAGTAGTCAACCACGTGCAAGGGATTGATTGAATTTATCAGCGATTGAAAGAGAAAAAAAGAATCATCCCCTCTCTAGTTAAAAAACGTCCAAGATTTAGTGAAGATATTCAAGGAAGAATATGGAAATATGACACAAAAAATGAGCGAAGCAACACGTACAGTTATTGAAAACATGAAACGCACCAAAACGTGAAAAAAAATCACGATTGAGTTAGATCGTAATGTTGTCTAATCCTTACGATCATTAAAACATGTTTTTTCGTGATAAATTATGGAGTTCTTGACTAATAAATTTAATGACCATAAAGAATTTCTTATTTCAGTAGATCCACGAACCTAAATTATGTCATCCGCAAGTGTCGAATATCAATACACAGAAAGCTGATTCATGGCAACACGAAAACTGTACAACAATAAATATATTATTCATTTTCTAAAATCCCATGTTTCACCATTAGTATTCATCATTCTAATTACAAAATTCTTTCCACATTATTTGCTCTTATAAAAATATTTATAAACAATAAATTAACTATTAAACAAATGTAGAGCATATAACAGTGAAATCTGTCTTTCTATATAATCAGTTCCTCGAAGGTTTAAATCCGTCTATATACAGGGAATTTCACGTAGTCATTCTAATCTTTTCGATGAGTTCGCTCAATTAACTGCCATTATCCGAATAGAGCTTCGACGAATACGGCGTAAATTACGATTCGAAAGAAAGTATTTTTGAAATAGTTTACTAGTTCGTTTAGATCCTTTCACACGATTTAATCATAAGGATTTTCAAATAATATCGATTCGTATTCGAGACAAGCATTCAATCTTCGTATCACCGAAACCTCCACGTATTATTCCTACGTAAGAAAAAAAAAATACTTGTTTGAATCAATGTCTTAATGCATAGTAACTGAGTACTGTATTTAATAAGTGAATGCGAATAAATGTCACGCAAATAAATTTTTCCTTACTTAAATGTCCGTAATTTTACGTCGCTAAAACGCGTATTAACGCAAACGAATAGTTAGTCTTTAGTGTTAACATATGAGGGGGCACCGAAGCATTCTTCCCAGGTAAAACACTCCACTTTGTCTACAGCACAAATTTATGGTAAGCTCTCATATCCTTACGGAGCGGGACGCGCTAATTTGCGAGGTAGAAACTCGGCTGAGAGAATGTGTAGAATGTATAGGGTGGCTGAGTGAGAGGAGGATGAGTAGTTGATGAAACATGGTGATGAGATCAGAGAAGAGAGACTGTGATGTGGCAGAAGGAAAGGACCCTCTTGGTGATGCAAAGTGGCAATGAAAACGGGAAATGTTGATGTCATAACAACAACAATATTAAGTTTATCATGGAGATATAACATAAGCAAAAACGAGATAGAGCAAACGATCTAACTGAACTATTCTAGGTAGTTCTGTCACAAAATTTAACTCAAATCATTCAAAACCCTAAGTATCTTAATTGTTTACCTATAAATTAATTTTATGCTTCATGAATAACATCAAAAGTCAAACTGTCCAACAACAGAACCCAAAGATGGCTAAGGGGCTCACAGAGGCTCCGTATTAATAGTGTTAGGCACTTTGAGGGGATGTGACTCTTATCGGATTTTTTAAATTATAGACCCCTCACTGTAAGTAGATGCCGCAAAAAGTCGTAGAAAAAACTAATTAAGACCATTAAATATGTCACGTTCTTCTGCTTATACTCAAGTTAATATACTGGTTCTAACAATGAATAATACTATTTTAAAAATAAATGTTTCAAAAAACGAGAAATTTTTTACCGTTTTTCCCGACACGTCGACTTCACTATTTTTTCATAAGATAAACTAAAAGTGTTAAAGAAATTCTTATCCAGTGAATGTTAACTATTATGTTTGTGACAACATTTCAAAATTTGGAGCAAAATATAATGTCAATAACCGTTTTGAAAAACATTGCTAAAAACGACCAGGCACATTTGCAAGGAATAAAATTTATACTGTCGCACTCAGAAGAATGCTATGATCACGTTACAATAGAATGTAAACCTTTAAAACTACTTGTGTAACCTCCAGCAAGTGATAAATAAAACCAAGTTTTGGATAATCGGCCAACGGTGCATTTTCGTCACGCGCGTTGTTCAGTCAACAGGCTGGATTCACAGCTGACAAAACTATACCGGTCAGTGGAGTGATGCGCGCGGCAATATCGCGCGTGACTGAACTCCATCGCTGGTCGCTAATTGAAAATGGTTTTATTTAACACTTGCTGGAGGTTACACAAATAGTTTTAAACGTTTATATTTAATTGTAACGTGATCATGGCATTCTTCTGAGTGCGACAGTATAAATTTTATTCCTTAAAAATGTGTCTGGACGTTATTAGCAGTGTTTTTCAAAAAAATTAATAACTCTCATTTTGCATGCAGAAGCTTGAAATTAATAAATGTTTTCACAAATACAACAGTAATTATTTGCTGAATAAGAATTACTTTGTTACTTTTAGTTTGTTTTATAAAAAATAATGAAATCGACGTTTCGGCAAAATTTCACGCTTTTTGAAACATTTCAAGTTTTAAAAAACCATTAATAAAAACACTTTTTTCGCATGTGCATATGCAAAACAAAACTATAAATGTAATGGTGGTAACTGTGCTTTTCTGTGATTTTTTGTACTACCTACAGCTATTAGAAGTCATGGGTCTATAATAAAAAATCCGATTATAGTATCTCGCTCCGGTCAGTTTGATCCCAGGATAGCACTCATTTTACAGGAGACTGAGTAAGTCCGAGATTCAGTTGAGGTGTGTTAAGAAATACGCAGCCTTCCGACCATCGAGCAAAAGCAACTCAGCGCTCTACCCACTAAGCCGTTCGTTATTAGTTATTAACACGTTATCAGTTATCAATAAGTTATGAATAACGTATTGGTAACTCATAACAACAAACTAATTTATGATAAAATATTATTTATGAAGATAAGTAACACAAACTAAGTATCAGCTTGACTTCGTTTGTAGCATGTCTATGTCGCATCTGTTATATCGGGCGGGATGAAAACTGCGGACAAAAATGCAAATATCTCTTCACTAATCTCTAAAAATATATTTTTAAAACTAATATAGATTTTTGATTAAAGATAAAAATCATATTTTTAAGCTTCGGAGAGTAATTTATTATAAAAAATAAATTCTTTTTCCATAAGAGACAATGTACTACATCCAAATAATTAATATCTCAGACTTGCTTCAAGGTAAAGTTTGTTTTAAAATTTAAACCGATGTAAATGCAATATGCAATAAATTTAAAGTATAGAATCCCTAAAAGAGTAGGATCTGTATTAAGGTGGGAAATTAAAAATTATTTTGGTCAATTCAGTCGTTAAGGTGGAAGAAAAATAGCTTTCGGAGTGTCTCTTCCACTGAGGAGGTACAATGATGATATTGAACATGTGTTGGATAAGAAGAGTCAACCTCCCATTGAATGGGTTCTTTCATAATTATTTCTTAATTATATACGTTAACTAATCATAGACTAGTAAGAAACCAAATGGAAGATTTGTCTTAAAGGGTAACAGAAAGTATTTTTATTTCGAGTAAGACTGACAGTGATTTAGGTGATATGTACAAATGAGTGATACTACAATGTCAAAATAATTTACTTTTTAATTGGAACTTTATGACTCGCCAACGTCTGGGTCATTAGATCCCTGGCAGGGGGGGGGAGAAAATGCTGTTTTGCACCGAAGAGAAGAACCGACGAGACTCTTCCCCGTGTGTGGGTCTGGCCGAATACCTCGACCACACCCACTAAAAGCCCTCCTGAATTCAACAAACATGTCAAATTCACCATTTCACCGAATATGTCAAAAGTGGGAATGATATTTGAAACATATATGTAAGGCTATGAGGCCAAGCCTTAGTTAGGATGGGGATGACAGCAAGATGATGAGGCAAAACAGACAGACGGGTGAGCGTCATCTCTTTTGTTGCGTCACAACTCGGCACACAGTCACCGCAACCCGAAAGTTTCAAGTTTAACATTCCATTGGTCGCGGACATCACAACTCTGTTCTGTTAACTCTGTCCTCATTTCCTGTGCCGGAGGAAATGCATACATATGGTGCAAGGTGTTAATGAACAGCATGCCTATTTCACGAAGATGTCTCACATGGTCACACGTGTAATTTTAGGGCAAAGAAACAGTACTGTAATTCATTTTCTGGATGGTCATATCAATTTTAATTTTCCACATATTTGAGATGAATACTGAAAGATAAGTCCAATATACGAATTTTTTTAAATAAATGAAAAGAAATTCATTTATATAAGGAAGTATTTAAGAGTAATATTCAAAACTAGTTGCATTCAAATATCTTTCTAAAAAAAATTAAAAGAAAAATGGCATGACCTATAAAGAATAAAAGGTTTTATTTTAAAAAGAATTGTTTGTCTGAATAATTTATTAAATAATATGTTTTATTTCAATGAACCTGATTGTGTCCTCTGCAATGTGCTTTGGAATAAACAATTCTCACATTATAATTTTATTCGTCTGATATTTAAATATTGTTGTAATTGAAGTATAATTTTAATACTGTATTTTACTGCATAGTATTGCATTGAACTTTTATTATTTATTTAAAAATTCTTTGTGTAGTTTATTAGGTTTTAGGTGTAGACAATTTTTTGTAAGTTCGTCGTTGCCGCTAACGATATCGTATACTATTTTTGCTATATTCCATGAACTAATTGAAACATTACTCTGATTCTGAATATAAGGATAGTTAAAGGAAATTTGTAAAAAAAATCTGGAATTTTTGATACTTTAATTTTATTTCTATTAATAAATATTAAATATACGAACTTGATATTTTCGCTCAATGTTGCTTCTGTGTTGGATAAACGGAGTTTTTGAAATAATGATTGTAAAGGAATGATTTTGTTATATCTCAAACTATTTAAGATATCACCGTTTTTGAATGTGAAAATGCAATTTTAAATCTACACAATTTTAAAACGAAGGTTCAGCTACATCACAACAACAAAAACTTCCGTGCGAAGCTGGACACGGTCAACTAGCATTTGTCAATAAAAATATTTCCATTAACATTTCGTAAAATTCCCCGATTATAATAACTATGTATTTCATTAGAAAAAGGTGGTTACAAGGACATATATCTTTAAAATTTTCTTTCTTCCGTTCAATTTAATTTTGATTAATTCTGTTGAACCTATTATTCTTTTTGGTAAAGTCAGTTTGGCAATATAATAACCACGCAAATAAGCACCGTCAGTGATGTTATAAAAATATAATGAGATACCACGTGTGTTTTGAAAAGACTGAAGTTTCTGTAACAAATTTCTTTAAGTGTTCGCCTGAACAATTACGAAACACTCTATCAATTTACGAGAAAAATATTATCGGAGCAATTCTATTTTATTATATACTTTTGCGCATACAAAGAGCACCCGTGTGAAAATTGCCCGATTTATTTATTCTCGCATTCTTTGCACAGTTTTTTTATCAACTGGAACCGTTAGGTGAATTCTCTTCTGGCGTTGCTTTTTCCCCCTATTTAGGGGATGGGGGATGCCTCCGGCTGTCGCACGGGCTCAGACCCATCCCTCGCCTCACCCCACCGGCCATACCATCCCCCTCACACAGCTACGCCGCTAACGCCCTGCTTGTGGCATTAAGAGACTTATTCTAAGACTGATTTGTGAATGGGATTTACACAACGTTATTAGCACCGGTTTCAGAAGCGCTAAAGCAATTTCGAAAAAGAAACTGTCTCGTTTTAGCATTCAAGAAAATAAAAAGAAAAGCCTTCTCGGAGTATTCTCTGAAGCGAGAATATTAGTTGGAAGGATTATAAAGAGAAATAATGGATCAGTAAATAAATGCATTACAAAAGTGTTTTGTGGATACAGAATTACTGAGGGTGGTGCGGTGTATTAAGGTTTTCCAGGAATATTCTGATAAACAGTTCATTTCTTTTCCAGAGCTTAGAAGAAGAATGATCAATAATGATAACATGCGATTTGTCTATCAACCATTTATCTTCATTTTTTGCAATACATTTTTAGTTTTTGAAACTTTTAACAAAGTAAAACAATATAAATCATTAATAAAAACGTCTTGTAATTATAATTTTTTAATTAAAATTAATGTTTTTAAAGCATAAATATAACAACAGCAAAAGTAAATGAGAAATTCGTAAGTGTGAAATACTTATTCTTACATAAGTAATACGTATAAATAATATAGTATCTTAATAAAATGTAAATTATTCACCGAAAACGATTTTTTAAATTTCTTATGTTTAATTTTTAAGTATGCTATCTCACGTGCTTAAATCACGCGGAAAATTGAATGTCACATATATTCTGTACGACAATATGAAAGTTTACTTGCGTTTAGCAACACTTCTTTATTTACCTGTATAGTATGGTACTATTTTACCCCACCTGCTAGTTGTGGGCAAGATTCACTTGACTTCATAATTCGCATTGAAGAATGTGAACATGATATCAGAATTGTTATGAATTTTGTATTATAATGCACAATGTATCGTCATGTAACACACTACAATTCCCTACATGTATCATTTACACCAGGATCGTCAGGCGTGTCAGATATGTCAATTGTCAGAACCCAAGCAGTTTATAACATCCTTTTCAAATAAATTAGTCAAGTAGCTTTTGACTCGATGCAATATTTATATGCTACTATCTCGAAGAAGGAGAGGTAAATGCTAAAATAACAGGAAATCGACTACGAATCTTTTAATGTTTGAAAGAGCGATACGTTGTCTGATTTGCTCTGACCCGTTACGCACAAGAAGAACTACAAATTTGTGGGTCATTTACGTAATAATGTGTATGAGGTTGACGACATCGTAGAATCGTTTCGTTGTTTATTCATTTCCATTATTGCGTCTGTGCTTATCATGTGACGAGGTTAAATTATTCAGATCCGCTTTTCCACCTAACCATGCGATTTGAGTGAAGGGATAGGAATGAAAAGATGGAGCTAAACTTTTCTTGCTCTGTGTCACCCTTTCCAAGTTCAGTCGAGAGAAGAATCGCTTTACTACTCAGAAGTACATTGAGACAATACCTCTATGTCACTTCTTTGAGCTTTGAGGAAAGCATAGTAAGAAAGGTGGGAAAGATAAACTGAAGAAAATGTCTTTTGATCAATTAAATAAACTTTGGTATAAAAGAACATGAAGTACAATTAAATGAGTGATAGGAGAGAAAGAAAAAAATTGTAGGAACACACTGTTGAATTTAATTCTATCGGAAAATTGTTAGAAAATCGCCGTGTTGTTACTGAACACGTTTTATCATAAAGAGTATTGTCGAACTGTTTACTTCTCCTACATAAACTGAATTTCCAAACTGAATAATGCAAAAATTTTATCTGTAAAAGTCATATGACAAGTCTTGTTGATATTATAATGAAGCATCAGACAAAGCAGCGTTCGACATTTACAATGATATTACGCTTTTTTTTCTGAAATAAAGAAAAGTGTGATTTAATAAAACTCTATTTCGTTGGTAAGACTGTACCTCTTCAGTTAATTCCAATATTCTTTATGATTTTGTATTTATAAAAACTGATGACAAAATTCGTTCCAAAAAAGAAATGAAAATAAACCATCATGTGTTCGCTTTGTTTGTGACAATACAAAAAGCTGATTACCCTCTAATTAAATCGCTATTGTTTAATGTGATAATGCTCCGAAATATTGGAGTAACCTCTGAGATACATTCGAGAACAGCTTTGCTCAGTAGGGAGAATACTAGGATTCAGACAGGAAAGTTATTTTTCACACATCGGTACGTTACGGGGAAGATTTTATTTAGAATTTAATATCGATGAGCCACCTTATCACGAACACTGTAATGGGGTTTACGTGAGTAAATGACAGAACATTGATTCTATGTTGTGTTGGGAATGAAACACTTCAGAAGAGCGTGAACAAGGAGAATCCAAGAGTGTTTCTTTTCTTCTGTTACATCTGTAGGCACGCAGTGAGTCAGAGGTAGCCAGAGTACGATGGCGGTTGTGTTGCACGAGTGTACAAAAGAAGAACAACGTGTAGTTTTTTTTGTGAGTCAAATGCGTTCCGGGTATGGTGACAATTGTTTCACACGTAGAGCTGTGTTCAATTCCTGTGTTCCAGAACTTTAACAAGGGAAGGCCAAGTATCAGAAAGCTGGGGAGCGTCCAGGTTGTTCTGTGGAGGTGGCATTTACAGTGGAACAAATCATAACCCCCAATGATTTACATCTATTTGAGCCCTTAAAATATCATCAGGATGGCCGTCATTTTGGAACTGATGATCCAACAAGTTACTCGTTGGCTGCAATAGCAACCAAAAGACTTTTTTGCCATCGGTTTATAAGATATGGTTTATAAGATATACTCGTAAAGATATGGGATTAGTGTTTGAATGTACAGGGTGATTTTGACGAAGTTACTTTGATTATTATTGCCTATATCCCATTTTGCGACTTATTTACAGAAATAACAATGTATAACGGAAGTCTTCAATACGAACGGACACCAATGTCTTCTACATTACTTGAAATGGTTTAGAGACTATGAAAGTAAAGAAAAAACTCATAAATGTCACTCATATATTGGCAGAAACCGTCTCGGCATTCGTTTTAGACTGTCACATATATAATAAAGCGATTCTTCTCACTTTGGGTCACATGAACCGATTGTTAGAGAGAGAAGGAAAGAAAATTAAGTGGGTATTTCAGAGGAAAAAAATAAGAAAAATGAGGAAAGCTATCATAGCGTAAGATCCAGGTGAAACCAGGACAGTTACTAACGTGCAAACACACTACACCTAGAACAAAATTAGTCATCAAAGAGAACTCATTCTTAATTACAAACGTTTCTGTCTGGATATTATGATCCTTTTATTATTCCGTAGTCATCTTTCCGTCCGCTTCTGGGATTTTGTCTCAAAGTGCGTCGCCGGTCGCTCGTCTGCTCCTTCTGCGGCTCCCCATGACGACGAGTGCTCCTGCCTGGCGCTCGCTACTCAAAGTCCCTCTAAGAGGCACATTAATGAATTAAGCCCAAGAATTAAGTACAACGCCATGCACGACGCAGTGGGTCCAGACAGAGTTCTCTTCAAGACAAAATCAATAGGGCTATTTACCACAAGGTTAAGTAGCGCGCTCGCCTCAAGAGAAGTGGTTTGTTGCGGTCATAACTCTGCAATTCACACTGAGATTAATTGTAATAACAAGTTGTTTTTTTATATTAATTTTCGTTTTATTGAGGGTTATTCTCCATCGGTCAATCCGAAAGGTTCTACGGACGGTAGGATATAATCACATTAATAAAATACAGAGTCGGGAATCCGACGGACGCCTTCAAAATAAAATTAATATACAACACATAAAACACATAAAAATAGTAACAGAATAATACAAGATGGAAAAGTGCGTATAGATAAAAATATGAAAGGTAAAAGTAGTTTCACATATATCTCTTGTGGGAAAACATGGTAGTTTTGTACCGACACTGAAGCGATTGAGGAAAACTTGGAAGGGATATCTGTAAGGTATTCCATGATTTGTTGGTATATCGGTTCTTAAGTGATAGAAAGTGGTCTCCAGTCACCAAATGAAGATATTAATAATGTAGTTTGAAATTGGCTCTATATTTAGATCTTTACGCAATGTTGCATTTTGTATTAACAAGGGTGCATTAACTGCCATCCGGAGAATTTGGTTTCGAATAGTTTGACGTTTTTTTATGGTACAATGAGCACTACACCAAACGGGTCGTACAGATAATAATTGCAGGTGAAATATTTTTATATAGTATAAGTGTGCAGTACGGTCTGATATGGGATTGATGTGTTCTTGATCATACAGGCGTTCATGGTTTTGTTTTTTAACTCTCGGTTCATGCAATTTGATACTTTGATTATCGCTCATAGCTCTTTAGCCGTTCATTATTTCACTCTCCATTTCGATTTTTTGTCGTAATCATTCTCTTGACCAGCAGGATATGGACATTATTTTACTTCTTTTCTTTTTACGATTAAAAGTTTGAAATTTGACATATAGTGAAATTCACTGCGTTCCAGCGTATTATCATGGTACTTGTTTTCATTTTTAGTCGAATAATAACATAAGTCCACACGTCTTCCACCCGCTAAGCTTGTGAATTTTGTGTCTTGCATAAGCAACCAGGAGAAATGAGACCACGCGTATGTTGGGATCAAATGTGTGACCCCGTCGTGATGCCCCTACAACGCGTAGTGTTTCATATATGGGATTGTCGGTTGAGTTATGAAGATGATAAAAAGGTGCCTTTCTTCTGACGAGGGTGGTGTGATCCTTCTTCCACCTGCAGTTTCAGATCATATGATAAAGTAAACATATGATACGGAGATAGGGTGAATTTCTCCTTTCGGCTTTTTGAGTTCAATTAATTGATGGGATTGTCCCTTGCTTGCTTCCGGAGAGTAAATTAGTTTATTGTCCTCCACGTTGTCATACGCAGTCTTTACTGTTTTTTGACAATAAATTTATTATTATTTATTATTACACCAATTTAACCTTCTGTAACATTTGAATGTGTGATTTTTAAGCTCGATTTCTGGAAAATTTGCATTCCTAACACAGAAAGGGTCATATAGATACACAAAGGGGTGGCAGCGAAATATGTCATTTAGTGGTAAATATATGGGGAAATCCTGAAGCCCATGATTACAAACACAGATGTTATGATGAAGTGAAGTAATTGCGCCAATAATTTTGCCTTTCAGTGTGTAAATAGTTCTTGTAATCCCATACATGTATCCCTCATTACGCGAAGGTAATTCATGTTGCATATTACAAAATATTCAGAGGCAGGATATAGTTGGCTATTTAATTTTCTATGTCTTAAATCAGTGGCGGATCTAAGGGGGGAGTAGCCCTCACCCCCTTTGGACCAGAACTCTGAACATAAAATTGAAGTTGATAAGTGGCATACGTTGTAAAAGTGTAACCAGATTCATAATTGTTATTAGGTATAATTGTTAGTTATTAATAATATAACTGATATTGTTATTAATAATACCAGATAAATAATATTAATGATACCAAATGAATAAAATAAACAAATACCAGATAACTTCTACAAATAATTGTTATTGAAATTAACAATACCATGTCGTTAATTGTTAGTTATTTATTTGATGAATTATATAAAAAGGTAATATTTATAAAATTTGTGTTGTAAAATCATAAAAAACCCTCTTCATTACGGTCTTGATCCGCCGCTCGTGTTTCCGAATATTTTAGGCACGCGAATCATTTCAGCTCTAGTAGTAAACGTAATACGATACAATTTTTGAGCGATGCAGTAAATATATATATTCATATTAATTTTCTTCTAACTAGATTAGTCTTCAAATAGAAGAATATCTACATATATAAAGAAGTTGTGGTAAAAAATGGAAGTATAAAATTAAGGGAAACTCTTCAGGTTTTTTGTGAATTTTATTCAATTAAATTGGGGGATGATGAAAATAACGGGGTGATCGTAATCGCTAATGATGATAAAAAAACTAAAAGGTGCTGTCTTCTACTATATCTCACTAAACCAACTACCTCAGAACATGCCATCTTGGAAGCCGTTGTTTGCACCTAGACCGAGAAAGATTATATGCTGTAAGAAAACAAATTCTTCAAACAGAAAGAATCACCTGCTATGCTACATCGAGAGATCTATAAATGTACATAGAATCACAAGGTAAATCATACTTTTGTATCGCCTAGATTTTTATTAGGAATCACCGCAGTATTACTTTTTGGTTTTTCATTCGAAACATTTTAGGGATATTACTAAATGTCATTCATTAATAAGTATTCATTGTTTCTTTATTTTTCGTGACCAGAAAAAGTATACCGATGACAAAAAACATTAACATAATATTCATTTAATATATTTACTATTTTAGTTTTCTTCTCTTTTGTCTAGACCATTTACATTACTTATATAGAATATACGGATATAATATGGAGAATAGAAAATATTAAGTATAAGGACTGTAAGAAATGAACTACCAAAGATCTGCGAGGTTTCTGTTCACCTGTGGCTCATATCGATAGATAGGCGTATCGATAGAATGTAAATTGTGTCATGATGCCGAATTGCTATGTTCGATCATGTTTAAGCAATTTGAGGGGAAATACTGGCCCCAAAAGATCTTTCTCTGGAGCAACTTTTAATAACATAGGGTAGTACTATCTTTTATGTTGAAATATTGCTTTTATCTGATGTATAAATTGAAATACCTCGCATATTATTGATTATGTAACATGATTGGCGTTGAAAACACTGTTTTTGGAAATAATTACGTAAAGAATGTAACTAAATACCTTACACTGTTAATTAATTTTCCTCACGAAATATACTTATTACGAAGATTATGATCACAAGTAGTTGACAAAACTACACTATAAAACTACTCTATTGTGGCAACGTCAACAGCCAGATGAAAATTGCAACAGACCGGGACTCAAACCCAGGATTCCTGCTCTGGTCGCAGGATAGCTCACCTGCGGCCAGAGTAGAAATCCCGGGTTCGAGTCCATTCCGTCGCAATTTTCATCTGGCTGTTAACGTTGTAAACACTCCTCCACGAGTAGGTACTCGGAAGTTGTGAGTTACAAAACTAATCTATTCTTGGTTATCGACCCCGTGGTTCATTATAAATATTGATATTGATAACTCACAACTTCTGAGTACCTACTCGTAGAGAAGTGTTTACTTCGTCAACGACCAGGTGAAAACTAAAAAATGGTCTGGGTCTCGAACCCGAGATCTCTTGCCCTGGGCTGAGATGTGCTGTCCACTGCACCACCCAATTCCACTCCCGAAGCCCATACACATCTTCCACCTGGCTTGTTGCAGTGAACCTGGGTCACATCCCCAGAAGTTGCGAGTTAAAAATGGCATCCGACACGTAGGTACGTAGAATCCGAGTTTAAGTGCTCCCAGCATGGGAACCGCCTGTGGTCACTTATCCCCTGAAAGGGGATGTGACCCAGGCTCACCGGAACAGACCAGGTGGAAGATGTGTACATGTTCCGGGAGTCGAAGTGGGTGGTGCAATGGACAGCACAATAATATACAATAAAAGCGCACTATTAAGCGCTTGTACTTTCAAGGTCGTTGCGTCTGTGACGCCATAGTGGCATTTCGGCAGTAGAGTAAACATTGTGCGACATGTGGAATGGGATGCATAGTTAACCTTATATTAAAGAAATATACATTGGAGGTATACATTTTTTAAAATTTGGACCACATTCCCAAGTATTAATATTTTCCTTCACTATACAAGTAGTAATAACAGTGCTGAAAAAAGCAGACGCCAACGCAACATCCACTAACAACTATTCCACGTGTGGCGAAGTTAGAATTACCAAAGGGTTTTGCAGTGTAGAGCAGCTACTCCTTTGATATTTCATACCCCATGGTTTCGTCCCACTGTGCAATACTCGAGAGTCGCAGTCGTTCCGGCAGAAGCGGCCAGAAGCCACCCGCAGAGCTTTGAAGTCGTCCTGCGGAAGCGCTCGCAAGAGAAGCTAATTTATTTACTGTTCGCAGCACTATTACTGTGTCTGCCCTTCTTTTCCGACTGAAGATTATATGACACGCGAGAACGCGAGTATTTCGAGCGCGCTTGCCAACGAAGATGAAATGGTAGGTGGGATAAGTGTCATTCACCATGAACTTTATAAAAAATTCCGTCAAGTTTCGACGACTTTAATTCCATCAGGTATTTCACGTATAAATAAACGTGTTTGAATCCTCATCGTCAACAATTTCAAATATAAGACATATTCATTTGTCAAAACAATTGTGAATCAAACCACGAGTGATAAACTAAACAAAGAACCTAAAAACTGGCTGGTCAACAATAAATCAAAAATCATACTCATTAGAGAAAACCTGGAAAATGATGAAAATTCGCACAATTTTCTCATGAAAAAATTCGTAAAAATCGCTCATTTAATTTTTTTAATATCATGGACATTTTAATAT
>NNCF01130140.1:0-29311 GCA_002313205.1 Laupala kohalensis | reverse complement strand
TTATCATGCACGTTAATGCCAAAGTGTCCATGATATTAAAAATATATATATAGTTTGTTTTGGGCGGGGAAAATGTTTTGTTTCTCTTTTCGAAATTTTCGAAAATTCAAATATTTCTTATAGTAAGGAATTACATATTATGATGCTTACATGTTGCTCTAGCTAAATTCTAAATAGCATATTCTTATTTCTGTACACACTCCTCACATAATCTAAACTAAGACCCATCGAAACTATAGTATGTAAGTGTATTTTATGCTCACCATCTTCCATAATTTACAAATTACTTTTATTTAATTTGTGATATTAAATTATATCAACTGATATAGTGGACGTCAAAAGTATTCAAAATCTCTCCCAAGAACCGAGTTAAAGGTTGAGAGAATCATTATGAGAAATTAAATGATGATAAAGATAGAAGTAAAACGTGTAGCGTAAAGAATAAATACCAAGACTATAGCTTTTAACTCGTCCTTCAAGTAACATTTGACTTTGGATGTGGGATTTTACACCAAATTCTAAACAAGTTGACCTTATCGTAATCCCGTGTCTAGTGTCCCTAAGATCCAGTAATTTTTTGATAGTTGGAATTTGTGTTCAGTAAAGTACATCTCTCAGTCATTCATGGATTCATAAAGCTAATCTTGTAAAAATGTATAAAATGCGTAAGAAGAAAACATCGTAGAAGATGATGTAATGATGTTTTTTCCTTTGAGGTCTAATCATTGACTGTCTTGACGTACTGATAGCTTTTTTACATCTAACGTAAAATTTTGATTCTTTTTGTGGAATACCGTGCGTTCTACACCCAACTCAGCTGAATTCGGTGAGGTTTTCAGTAGTGGTTTCCCTCATCTCCATCAAGTTATTCTCTGATCGACACCCTAGATTTCCGGGCTACCCAACATTTATCCTTCCAAATTTCTTTTACCTGATGACGTGAAACACACGATATCATAAGTGAGTAAATAGATCAACTTAACCAAAAAATACATTAAATACTATTAGTGTGAGCTGAAACTTTTTAGTGGTTGTACTTTTTCGATATGAATAACGTATAAACCTGAAGTGTTTTCACCTTGTAGACCCTTGGAGGAGATCGCTGGCTCTGGGCACAATACGTGACTTTACGTTTTATCCAATCAAACACCGTTCCAGAAATTCGTATCAAATACTCTGGCGCCAATATCTCAAATACGTGAGAAGAAATAGTACGATACGGGTTTAGTGATGTGAGATTCTATCCAGAGTGGACTAAGAGCACTCGGCAATTCTTGTACCTACACGGTAAGATATTTAAGACCATAACCTTGTCCAACTTTGCAGATAATGTACACACACGCATGTGTCACGACACAATAAACTATGAATTAGTTGTGCACTCGAGTTTTAACTCGCGTCAGATGTGGTGCATTTTGTGCAAATATTTATGTTTTTTTTTTTAAATTAACTATTGTAACTTTAAAACAAGTCATATTTAATTGTCAGGACAATTGAATCACACCACGCATGCCTATGTATAACAAAATTTGAATAAGAAACAGACTGACCAACAATGAACTGAAACACATCATCAATAATACTACACGGAAACCAGTAAATTGATGCAAGACATTTGGCAGTAGTTCAAAACGATAAAACGCTATATTTACTATATTTCATAATCTATATTTTATTCACTAGCTAATATTTCGGTACAAAATTCTGTAATAAACAATCCTCAGTGTTTCCAACGAGGTGTATTATTCGTTTGTTTTCGGATGCTGAAAGTTTTACCACAGTCTAACCATATGATACACTCGCGATATACCATACAAATTCACAATGCCCTAGCAGCTAGAGACAGTAGCGTCTCTATCCGTCGACGAGTATCACTAATTCACTACAATCCTCGCTTAACACGACATTCCCCTTCCAATTACTTGATATGACGTGGTGATACTCGCTCACCGCTTGAATGTACCACTACCCAAATCTAAAAGTTTCTGCTTTTATAGATGTACCTTTTATAGAAGACTGGGGTTTTTCGTTTACCCTTTTCAATGATTTATATTTGTACTATCCAATTATACAGATTGTGTAAAGGAAATTATAGTAATCGGTCGAAATAAAGTTCGAATCTTTACGGATTGCCACCAGGAGAGTCTGATTTTGGCAAAGATGTCCATTGTCTTATTTGTGAACGCGTGTTTGTAAACATTTTAAGAATTTTGGTCCGCCGATAGCTCACGAAGAAATTGAAGCATCGAAACCGAACTTTAAAATTGACTTGAAACTTCAAATTTGGGAATTGAAGCTTATTTTTGGACAGCTCATTCCACTTCATTTATATTATGTGCCTCACTTCCAAATTCTGAAAATTCAAAATTTTGAAAAAATGATGATATACATTCTTATTTATATAGTTGTAGGGTTTTTAGAAGAATACCGATTACTTTTCACTACAGTACTTTCCCTGTCTGTGCTACCTGCTCACTGTTTGAGACAAACTCGCCACCTTCGTACGGTATACCTGCCACCAACGAAGCTGAGGTCGTCGTCGCCGAGGCAAGGGTTAGCTTAAATTGTCAAATAACTCGGTGTGTGCCACGTCTGCGTCTTTCCCCTTGCGTGTCGGCACCCGCCTTCGCTTTNCCCCCACTCCCACCCCCACCGTCGCCTGCCGCCCACACAGCATCCAGCGGCGATGGAGCTGCTCGCGCCGCTTGTATTTCGGGTCACCGCCGTCAGTCCGCGCGCGTGTGGCTGTCCACAACGATTGCCGTGACGAGGAGAACCGATGGATGTTTAACCCTAAATAGCATCGTCAGGTTTTTGTAACGTAAGTACTTACGTTGGGTGAAATCCGATCAAAAGTTTGTTGGTTTTTTTTGCTATTTCCTAAATTCAGTTGTGAAAAGATGATTTATATTGACTTAGAGTAAAATTTGAAGATAAATAAAATTTTTGTACATTTTCTGAATTTAGGCAGTACTTTTTCTCTACCAAATTGTCCAAAATGTTACTTAAAGTATTGCAAATAACATAGAAAAAATTAAATAAAAGTGCTACTGTACTTTTGTATTTACATTATTGGTTCAAAAATAGTAAATAAAAGTTAACATTTATTAAATTGTGAACACCTATGAAAATTCTCTCCTTTTCCACTCTAATATTATCTTATTTCTTGTGATCTACGAGATTTATATTTCAAAACCTCTGTTATCACGCGTGAATTAAGGAATTTTATCGGGAATGTAGGTTTACTGACATCTTAAATCAATGAAATTGTCAATGCAATTTCAATTCAAAAGGATAGAATTATATTATCCACACATTGCAAACTATTTTATTACTGCTTGTTTTTGTTGAAAACTAAATAGTTCTAAGATGCAATTAGAATAAAAGGGAGTGGTAACAAAGAACAAAATTAAAGAAAGTATCACTCTCTGAAATATCTTCATATATTTTTATACTTTTAAAATTTATGACACAAATCTATGTACACTACTGATAACAAAAAGGGCCCATTTATTTTTCTAAGTCCCACGCTCTGACCAGTTTTGGATCTGTTAAGTTTGCAACGCCTTTCTCCTCTTGCTTCCCCTTCGACAGGGGAAGTTTCGTTCGACCAATCGTAGGTCTATTAGAAACGGCGCTCATATTTGGAAGACTAATAGTACCGCTGGTAAATCGTCACGAGAGAAAATGTTTCATTACACCGCTATTAAATAAATATTTTGTATTTTTTTATTCTACACATTTTGGACTTCTATAACAAAAATATTCTGTATATTCTTGACTTCAATAAACTTTACCATACTCTATATTTAAACGACATCTCGAGATTCGTTGTCTTGAGAGGTCTTCATAGGCAATGTAAACGATATTAAAGTTTCTGTAAAAAATGTTTGCGTAATACTGTGATAAAATATAGTTTTTAACAGAATTTGAATATAATTGCAAGATATCGTATGGAATTGGTATAATTCGAATCACAAATTACTTATAAATATTCCTATAATTTCTTATATTTATACAGTGAAGTAAAGAAATCAAATCTCATTGCCTACAAATGATGTGTATTGTCGAAAGTAATTTCACATAATTTGCGATTCTCTTAAGTTTTTCATATATGTGAAAAGGAATTAAATAAATATAGAAAACGTTTGTCTCAAATATGAACTAATAACACAAAAGTTTAATTCTCGAGTTATAAATAATATAAAACTACTTAAGGAACAAATAAATTACATCTTCTAGTGACATATTTATCCACGATATAACAATTTGGTAGTAATCGTGCAACCTAAAAAATCTTCAGAGATCAATAATATGAAAACCTCGTTTCAGATATGAATAAATAAAAAAAGACAAATCCCTTTTATTTATTCCAATCAAATTGAAATGTATTAACTCATATTAATACCATAGGTTCTTTTCTTTTTTCATTCCTACTTTTTTCACTCTGTCATTCGTTCCTTCTTTTCTTTTTTTCTCTTTTCGCTTCTTTCTTTTTCTTTTTTTCTTTCTTTCTTTCTTTCTCTTTCTTTCTTTCATTCATTCCTTCTTTTCTTGTTTCTTTCCGCGTTTTGCCTTTCTTACTTTTTCTCTTTCTTTCTTTCCTACTCTCTTTCTCTCCTTCTTTCTCTCTCTCTGTGTTTCTTTTACTCTTTCTTTCGTTCTTTAATTCTTTTTTCTTTCTTTTCTTTCTTTATCCCTCCATTTCTTTCTTTCTTTTTTCTTTCTTTCTTTTTTTCCTTGTTTCTTTCCGCGTTGTCTTTCTTTCTTTCCTTCTTTCTTTCTTTCACTCTTTCTGTCTCTCACTATTCTCTATCGTTGTTTTACTTTTTCTCTCTATCTTTCTTTCCCTCTCTCTTCACGTGTATTTTCTAACGTAATTTCACATAATTTGTGATTCTTTTATTTTTTCATATATGTCAAAAGAAGTTAAATAAATATAGAAAACTTTTGTATAAAATATGAAANTATCTTTCTTTCCCTCTCTCTTCACGTGTATTTTCTAACGTAATTTCACATAATTTGTGATTCTTTTATTTTTTCATATATGTCAAAATAAGTTAAATAAATATAGAAAACTTTTGTATAAAATATGAATTAATAACACAAAATTTTATTTCTCGTGTTATAAATCACATTAAACCACTCAAGGAACTAATAAATTACATGTTCTAATAATACAATGATCTACAATATAACACTGGTTGTAATCGTGCAGCATATAAAATCGTGATCCGAGATTAATATTACAAAAAACGTGTTTTAGATTACAACAAATATAACTAAAACTTAAGTTTTTCAACGTGAATTATTTTACGTGAAGCACTGTACCATTTATTTACTAAAATATTTTGTAGAGACTATGATGACTTCAGGATAATATTTGGCAAATAAAACTTAAGGCAAAACGTTTCGAAAACTATATGAGACTTTGTTTTCATTATAGTAGAATTTGAGCCGTATTACAATTTTATTCACACACACACATATTATATATACTGCGCCTGTACCAAATTTTTAAGCGAAATATCGCTAATATGAATGTAATGCATAGGATACTAATTGTAATTTACGTATAGAAATTTTAAGAAAAATCTTTGGNGAAATATCGCTAATATGAATGTAATGCATAGGATACTAATTGTAATTTACGTATAGAAATTTTAAGAAAAATCTTTGATGCCGTTTTTGAGAAACACACTTAAAGAATACTTTGACCTTCATGTAAAGAACCCTTTGTTTTTAAGTTTTAAAAAATAGAACACGTGCATCGTCAAGTAAATTCTACCGTAAATACGAAATGCGAATTAAATTGATTCATCCAATTTACTCAGAATCACTGCGCATAGATGGATAGATGGACGGATGGGTGTTATGCCAAATGCCACATGTTCAGAATCGGGGATAGCCGAAACGGATATTTCTGTTTAAAATTCATTTTCACGTGTTTTCACGATTACAGTATATAAAAGAAATTAAATTATTTGTTATAATATATTTTTCCTGTAGATGAGACACATGGATGGCAGTATTTGTGTGTCGCAAAAATAGAGGTAGATGTGAATTCGCAAGACCGTGAAAAAATCTTTTAATTAGTCTCCGTAAGTTTTATATATGGTCTCAGAAAATTGACAACATTGTTCGATAAGTTAGTTTTCCTTTTTTACTGCGAATAAAAACTGATCTAAAATTCAGAAGTTTTATTTAATTTATTCACATCTCCTTTGTAGGCACACGAAACACGAAAAGTATAAATTGAATATAGTCATGCATTGTGTTATTTTGTTGCGTTAAAAAAGTTTTAATAACCAATTATGGAATTTAGTAGCCACAGAATTCTATGACATTGGAATGAAAAATCTGGACAGCACTTTAATCGAGTTTTTCCTTTTCTCTACATTTCAAACAACAAAAATGTTGTTTCAGACAGGACATTCCATTAAGGATAGAAGAGGAAGCAACATTAATCGTGTTCCAGTTCTCTCTTTCTTTCGGACAAAAAAAAAACTCTTCTTTCTACACATACCAGTACCAACCAATGTTTAGTGATCCATTGCAAATTGTTAAAATGTGTTTTGAGATTTACCTTCCCAGACGTTGACACATCGACTTATAAAATCGTCGATGGTTAGAAAATTGTTCTAATAATCGTGGTGTCATCTTCGTATCTACACGATATTTTAATATCAAGATAGTATCAGATATTTATAATAAATCTACCATGCGTTGTATTTAATTACAGCAAAACTTTCGAAAACTAACTTTCTTACATTTTGAAATAATAGACCATAAGATGGTTGTAATTATAACAGTTTTAATCACGATGTGTAAACATTCTCATATCTAAATGGCCTGCAGATAAATCTCGGACTCATCAACGTACGTTATTTCATTTTATCTAACATCTACTGTCAAGTTAGAGGGTATAGAACATGAAATTACAGGTATTATAAATGGATTTTCTTCACCTATGTTAATCTTCAGATCATGTAATTAAATTCCATTAAATTTTTGAGTGTTCGAACATGCATTATGAGTATCGCGATGTAATTCAATGATATTTAGTTTTCTATTAATGAGGAGTCGCAAAAAACATTCAAATTCCACTTCACGACTAATAATATAAATCTTACATTAGTTATGTCGATTGAAATAACTAAAAAATATTAAAACACATTATTGAAATATAATTATATAAATTTATAAAAAAGTACGAATTAAAATCAATGAAAAACATAAAAACCTGTTGGTCGATTTCAGCATTAAAAACACTTTTGTTTTGTAATTTTTTGAAGAAAAAATTATAATATTTCTAATAATATTGGCGTATGAAATTTTAGAGCAACTTCATTTTACATTTGAAATTTTAGAGTAACTTGGATAAAAGAAAAATGAGCAAATTTAAAAATGAAAATAAATAATATTTAACCAGTTACATAAAATTGTTGTGGAAAACAAAGAAAATATCTCTCTACGGTGAATGATTTTTAATTTGTTTAACTCATCCAAAAAAAAAGTTCTTTTTTCGGGAAAATCCTAATATTGTAAGATACCAAGGAACAAGAATGTGAAATGATTAAATTGGCACTGAATACTGGTACTTGCCTAACAATAATGCGCTTCAATAAAGTTTTGCGTTTAATTTCTTTAATAATCTATATTTTTATATCACCTGACGAAGTCGTAGACGAGTGATGAAACGTAGTGATTGAAATATACATATTTCTGTGTCCGAGAAAGGTCATTAATGTTGGAAATTCAATGACAGACTTTATTAGCACAACTAATCTTTAAAATGTCTGAAGTTCAAGCTCTAGTTGTTCTAATAAAAATAGGAAAAGGTGATAATGAAAAATAATCAAAGTTTTTAAATCATGATTCAAACCGGCCAACTGTGGTCAATTTCAACTTTCGGTATAAAATCTCAATCGCCGTGGTCGGTGAGCGACGGTGGATATCTGGAAGACCAAAATCCTTCTCAACTCTCACTTTCCACATCCATTCGTAATTTGTTCTCATCTCTTGTCTCCCTCTCTTTTACTCAAACTCGCGCTCTACTGTTCTCTCCTCGTAGAGCAGTTTCCTTCCACCCTCTAGCTTAAACCACTGCGCACCGCCGCGCGTGGGTAATTAGCGCCCTCGCTCAATTTGGCCGCCGCTGCGCCAGGTGCAACGACGCGGCGGCGTGCGACCCTTCGTCTTCACCTCAACCACCGCCACGCCTCAGTGACGTCATCGTCGACCATGAACGCGTCGTGGAAGCTAAAGGCCAACGACCCCTCGCTCCGACGTGTCTCACGGGTCGATAATTATATGCTAATGTTATTCTTTTGAGGTTCATTTCAAATAAAGGTTTAATTATATGCCCCATTGGTGGCTCGAGGGTAAGCACGCTTGCTTACAACAAGTCATCCCGGGTTCAATTCCAGGTGAGGCCAGAAAAGAATTGTAGCTTTTCACTTCAATGTCCCAGTTCATATATAACTGTGATAGTTGAAAAGCACACCTTCCTATACACCTATTACTCCTACTAACACCTCCATGTGGGCCAAGTTGTTGGCAAACCCAGCTAAACGGTCCACCTCCTAACAATCGCTGCTACCACCCACCTCCTACCACCTATACGCTCATGTAGATACGCTTCAATAGCACGCTACATTTCCAATCTACAAATACTACAAAAGAAAAATCCAAAACACGTTTGATTAGGTAAATCACGCTCGAATCGTAAAAAATTCGATACACTTCAAATAATGGGGAAAAGGCGAGTGCCCCGAAGTCATCTCTATAATCGAGGCACACTTTCCGCAAGTGTGCCATAGAAACATCACTTCACTTTCTTCAAGGTTCTGATCTGATGAGTATTTGTGAGATGAGAGCTTGAGCTTACGGGAGGTACACAGCATAGAAGAGCAAAGCCACACACATAGAAGTGCAACGTATTAGATCTGGGATCAATACAAGTGAACAAGTATACTTGTAACATGAACTTGGATATATATGAACCCTCTCTAAATGATAATTACGTCCATTTAAACCCACACGTTTCCTCGTATGAGGTTTTTAGCATGAGGTTTTCTCGTTCGCGAGTCATTCAATAGAGTGGATTATTCAACAGAGTAGGACGAGTGTATGGTTATGGTGAGATTCAAGGAATTTCTTTGATCTACTCAATATTTGATTTTTTATTTACCACACTATCTATAGGTCGAACAAGGCCTTTTATAAACAAACAGAGAACATGCGTAGAATACGACTCAATAAACATATTCAATGTCGTTTTTCCTCTCAATTCATAGTCTACGAAAGTCTCGGCATAGTAATCTTGAGCAAATGAGGTTTTTCAGTTGAGATTTTCCATTCCTAGTTCATATTAATGTCAGTTTGGTACATTTGATTCCCCAGTATTCCAATATCTCTCATTCCATCTTCATCCAATTCTATTCAATACAATCCTTCATTCAAAATGAGGTTTGGTTCTCGTACAGCATAATTGTTAGTCTGAACCTCATCACATGCAAATGTAAAATGTTGAATTTATGACGTAATTAAATATTTAAAAACGTTATTGTGTGTAGTTTGGAAAAATAGACAGGATTATCAGAAAATAATGAAACACGTAATAATTAGTTTCCCTCATTACCGTCTCAACCATTCCGAGGTCATCGTTCTGTGACAAAGCTTCTTACGTAAGATTACACAAGAAAATGGCGTAGGTTTTGACACAACACTATTATTATTATTATTATTTTAATTTTATTGTAGTATTTGTAAATGGGAAATGTAACTTGCCACTGAAGATTATCTACGTGGAGCGTTAGGAGGTAAGAGGTGTGCTATTGTTGGTAGGTGGGTTGCTTAACTGGATTTACCAACAACTTGACCCACATGGAGAGGTTTGGAGGAGTTGTTAGTAATAGAGTTATTGAATCTAGGAGGAGGCGGATAGAGGAAGGAGGGTTCGCTTTTCAGTATTCACAGTTATATGAACTGGGACATTAATACAAAAACCTACAACACTCCGGATGACTTGGTGATGAGCTAGAACGCTACCACCTGAGTTATGGAGCGGATAATTATTAATTTTACATTTTAGTAATTCGACTTTTCATCTCTAGCTACCTGCTAACCTCCGTGACGCCTACGCTCCATGCACTACAGAACTCGCGCACGCGAACACACTTTAAACACAAGAGAACTATAATGTACAATATCGTACTGCCTCATCTAAACAGTTTTGGTAAGTTCGAGAAAGATCCATTAACCCATCAGTGGTCGGATGGCAATCTCGAACACTTGCGGTCGGGTGGGGCGTACTTTAAAAAACTCTAATCCCTGTCGTCTAGGAGAGAATGGGGTAAATATGGACAATGGTAATTACGCATAGGAGAGTTTTAGATTTACATCACGAAATAACCGAAGAAGAAAATTATTATTTAGTTTGTGTCAAAACATTAATTTCAGGATCGTTTTGTGTAAAAACAAAACTTAATTTGGGGCAAATTTACAACTTACAATTTTGAGTCCATTCTTACATTTATCCGGTACGTTATTTAATCTATTACTAGTATCATTTAAATTATTCATTTCAAGTCCCCTAAAACGATTTTTGTTCACAGTCTTTTGCTAGACAAAATTAACTTGGAAATAGTACGATTATTATTAATTAGTTCTTAAATATGTTTTGGGAGTAAATACGTAAGCGCATTTTCTTAAATCAATTAGACACAATTACGGCTATTAGTATAGATATCCCAATTATTTTCAAAGAATCTGTATTACTTTTATATTTTGGATACGTTTTACATAATTAAGCCATAAATATACAGTCACTGAAAGTACTTTGCTTTGGAGAATACGATGGCTTTAACTAGCTTCAACACCATGATTTTAACTAGCTGATACAAGTCTCTCCGTCATTACCCTTTAAATTTGTAATCATTCCACATGTCAGGTCTGTTTTGTTTCAAAGTGTATGACATTATAACATGAAATTATCGTGATTTTACGTAAAAGTCATGAAATTAATGCAATAAATGTGGAATGAATGTGACGAAAAGTAAAATCAGTGAATAACGGAGATGATTCATCACTATTATGTAATTACTAAGTCAACCTAGTAACATTCTGTATGGAAAATGAATTTAATTAATATACGAATGTTTTCTTTTATGTATTTCTTTTTGTAACCCAGCCTTCCCACTTTATGTGGGGTCGGCGAATGGGGATGGATATATGATGCTTCAATGGTTTTGGCTAGGGAATACTAGGATGCCGGATGCCCTTCCTGCCGCACCTCCCTTGAAGCGATGATGGGGGGAATGATCATGTGTGAATGTTGTGGTGAAATGATAGGCAGGGGAAATGGGAGAACCCCGAGAAAACCTACCGCGATCACAGCTTCATCCACCACCTCGGATTCTACTTGGATCGGACCCGGTTTAAACCGGCGTCCACAGAGGTAGAAAGCGAGTGTGTTAGGCACTATGCTACGGGTCGCCCTTTTCTTTTATGTATATAATTTACCTACATAATATGGCAGATAGTATTTTCCTCCTTATCTTCTGGTTGTAAGCAAGTTTCATTCGGTTTCATACTTAGCATTAACAATACAAATAGGATCTCAGAACAATTATTAATTGCACATGATATTATAAAATGGAGCATTACGTAACTCACATACAATTTCATACCAATGTTGTTTATTACTCACCAAACGCCTTCATTTGTCAGAACTCAAGTAGAGAAGTTATGTCCTTTTCAAGTTGGGTTATTTTTTAATTTTTAAAGGCATTTATCACGGTAGGTGAAAGATGAAAAAAAAAAAAAAATTCCGAGACATCTAAAGTACGATACATCATTTGTGTGAATTGCTTTATCCAGTTACGTAGAAAAGGAACTATAATATCGTGCATGTGTGTACTAGTGTATGCGATGAATATAGCACAGTATAAAAAGTACGATCTCTGTACTCAAACTACGATGAAGACGCATTGCTGTGATATTGTTAGTGTTTACTGCATTTCGTTTCTGCCATTGGGGCTATTTCTGCCAGTGGAGTAGGGATGCGTTGCGTGTGTGGCGCACGCTGTGATTCCCCGCTCTGTCACTAAAGTGATGCATCACATACTGGCGTGAGACAATGTGGCCACCCTTCGCTGTTCCCCGATCCCTTTGGGGATTTGTGAGAACGTATCTCACGCCCTTCTGTCTCTTACTGTTGGCACGCGCGGAAATTGGAGGTGTCTGGCGCACGCCAGTGCGAAATGAACGACTTCATAACAAAACGTGAATTATAAAGATGTGCGTTTCTCACGTTTCCATTTCTGATTTTCTTTGTATCTCAGTTCCTGCGTTTTCCTCTTCCAGGATGAACCTGCGATTTAAGCTGTCAAGGTGACGCCGCGTCCAAATATTTAAAGCTACGTTTCGACTACCATTTCTTGCAAATTTGGTCGATTTCAGTCACATTGGTCAAGTGAATAGTCTGTGGAATCTGCGCTCTTTTATACAAATGAGTGGCATTTCTTCATAGTTGGACTTCCATGGATTATTTCCTGAAACCTCATAGGTTGATTCCAATAATACGCCTTTGAGCTAAAGATGGATAAAAAATGTTCCTGAACAAGCCTCTACCCATCAACAAATGCACAGGAACTTCCATTCTCAGTGTTCATGCCAGAAAAGTTTCAACAAGCTTTTCCTCGTTCTTCTTAAATAAACAAATAAATTTAGTGTCAAAAAGCAGTACAAACTGCTTATGACCACGTTGAGGACACAAAACTAATTTACTCTCCGGAAGCAAGCAAGGGACCATCCCATCAAGGTAGAGGTGGATTCAAAATTTCAGCTAACGTCTAGGTAAGATAATAATAATAACACTACAGTAAATTATCAATATATAGAACAACTAGAACCTAACGAACTGTACAAATACTTGGTTGTGTTGCAACCAATGGAACAGAACACACAATAGTCAAAGAACATATCACTAAAGAATTCACGAGAAAGATGGAAATAACAACAAAAACTCCTTTAAATTCACGTAACCTGACAAAAGCAATAAACTCATTATCCATCGCCACACTATCCTACTCCTTTGTGATAGTAAAATGGTCAACTACAGATATGGAAAACTTAGAGAGGAAAATCAGAACCACGATGATCAGCAACAACAAACACCATCCTAAATCAGTATTAGAACGAATGTTCATCCCACGTAACCAAGGCGGAAAAGGTATCATACCAATCAAAGACCTCCATTAAAGACAAAAATACATCCTCAATAAGTTTTTCCGGAACAAAGCGTACACCAAGCAATTACAACCACTGATAAAAACTATAAACCCTGTCACCTGAATGAACCTCTACCCCAACCAATACAAAAAAATAGAATGACAACCTTGCAAGATAAACCAATACATGGGAACTACCCCAACCAACTGACCAACTGAAAAATAAATAAAATATAATCAGTTAAGTGGTTAATGTACGGAAAATTATTCCAAGAAACAGAAGGCTTCATAATATCAATGCAAGACGAAATCACAGGAAAATAATCATCCAGGAACTACAGGGAAATAATCCAAAAAGAAACCGGAATTACAGATTCATGTCGCCGATGTAACCAAACCAAAGAACCTCTCGAGTATATCATTTGTGGTTGCACATATTTGGCCCAAAATGATTACAAAACCAGACACGACAACATGGGAAAATAATTCACCTGGAAATTGCAAAATCACTTAACTGCAACCAGTCCTGCGATACAATTTGAAGCCAAATATTTTGTACTGGGACAGAAGCATTCTCACTGACCTAACAACTATTCACAAGTTACATGATGTCATCCTTTGGAAAAGAAAAGAATCAAAAATGTATCTCATCGATTTTGCTGTCGTAAATTACAACAATCTAGAAAAAACGACACAATATCAAAATACCAACAACTGGCCTTTGAAGTAAAAAACTCTGGAATGTTCAAGAAGTGATCATAGTGCCTATCATTTTATTTAGCCTAGGAGTAGTACAACAATCTCTAGTCGATTCCATTAAAAATCTCAAAATGAACACCAATATAATAAGTAGATTGCAACACAGCGTCCTACTGCCCTCAGCTCACATTACCAGCAAGTTCTTGGGCTTGAAATATATTCTTCCACCCAGCAGAACTTGATTTAATAATCCTCTGTTGAGAGAAAAAAAACACTAGTTGAGAGAAGTGTGTTGTGTTTGTTTAATCCTGCCTTTTCCTACTTCATGTGGAATCGGCGAATGGGTACGGATATATGATGCTTCATTTGGTTTTGGCTGGGGAATACTAGGATGACGGATACCCTTCCTGCCGCACCTCCCTTGAAGTGATGATTATGAATGACATGGGGGTGAATGATTATGAGTGAATGTTGTGGTAGAATGATAGGCAGGGGAACCCCGAGAAAACCTGCCTCGAACACCGCTCCGTCCACCACCTCGGATTCTACTTGGATCGGACCGGGTTTGAATAACACTAAATTCAAGATATGTTACTTCAATAGACCCCGCTCCTAGACAAGAGCCCAGGGAACCTGTATAAGAAATCCGCATCTACCCGAAGGAAAACCAGAGCAAAACCCGGACCAGGATGGGGTTACAGAATTAATGTACACAACCGTGCCAAAGTTGAATACACGTAAAACTAAATTAATATGAGCCATAAAACACTATACAAGTATGCAAGAAAATAGGTTTGAAATTGTAATAAGTTATTTTTAAAGGACTACAGCAATAGTCTATTACAGTACAAGACGAATATAATTTTTATTAAAATCAATAAATTATTTTACATTGCAGAAGCACTGGTGCAGTAGGTACATTTTAACCGCAGATTTGAAGAGATTCAATTTAATAATATATTTTATATTTTTGGATAAAGAATTATATAGAACCATTTCCGAATGATACAATCCTTTTTGGCAAGGAGTGAATACTCTAGGACGATGAATATTATTCATTTTGCGAGTATAGTGTTCGTGAACGAGACAGTTTCGTATGAAGCAAGGGTGGCACTTCAGTAATTCTGTCTTAACAAAGGTTTCATAAATATGAATGCAGGGAAGTGTAAGATATTTAATTCATTAAATAATGGATTACTTCTTTGACATGTTCTGAGAAAGGTTTCTTCTTGGCACACTGAACAATCGATATTTACACTTCGATAAGTGATCGACTCGTGACGTCATCCGGGTCGCAGTACCACACAACCACTCAGTTTTGTATCATTTATGCTCTTCCTTATTTTCATGTTGGTGGGATGAATTCTTATGTGATTAAACTATGTTGTTGGCACTTCTATTTCTGAACTCCCATCTTCTCTTTCATTTCTCACCGTTTGAAATCCTAACTCGCTACAACCCAAATGTAACAAAACATTTTTGTACAATCTTCCTTCGGAGCAATGCTAATATTTCAGATCGAGGGTCTCCTATATGCTCGTGGTGACGTAAGCAATAAAGAGGAAAAGAGAGAGGAGAGGGGGGACCAATGAGCAGTGAGTGATGTTATTGGGGGCGAGTGAGAGGTCAAGTCAGCATGCCTTGCTAAGGCGTGAGCCTCCATCTATATATATAACGATTCGGGTCTCCTGGAAATTTCTATAGCCTCTTTTTACGATACGGGGTCACCTCTGCTGAGAGAGGCGTGTACTGTCGACGTCGATTGTGTGATTCGAAGTAGTGGCGTGATCAGCAATGGCGGATTCATTCCGTTTATTATTTTTTAAAACATAATAAATCCTGTACAGTCCAAATCCCATTGACTCTGGCCGCGGAAACCTTGGCAATCGGGATAACTATGGCGTGTACCCATATCAGTTTTATTATAGAAACCAGTGATTTTCTTATTGTCCACGGCGCTACGTGACGTTGTAAAAATCTAATCATTTGCTTCTTAGGAACAAACCTTTCGGAAACTAACCTTTTGCCAGTTTACTTTTAAAAGTTTTCATAGTAAATACCATTCTCAAATAGGCAAGTCCCTAAAGAAGAAAATTATTTGTTAATATGAAGATTTTTCGGAATAAAACGATTATTTTTGTGTTTTTGACGCAAAGCAGTCACAATCCCGGGACGCGACGTAATTTTGTTCGCCGTGTGTTCTCAAGACGATTCCAACGAGCTCTCAACGAACCTTCTAAGATGTTGGTAAATACCTCATATTGTACTTCAATAAGACAGTAAGAATCACTGTCAGCCTTAATTAGACACGTTTTTATATATTACAGTTTTTCTTTCAAATTTAAGATGGAAAATTTTAAAAGTTATTTATAGATGATATACTGCGTGTATGTCTATTTCACGTCATAGTTAATTCATAATAGTATTTTTTGTAATAAGTATTAGAGATTGTAAGACAAATTAGATGTATAAATTTAGAGAGTTTCATGGTATTGACTGGGAGTAAGGGTGCTCGTAAGTTATCTGCTGTTTTTATGTGTAACGTATAATGATTTTTTTTCAATACTCACTCTACGTCTCTTCCTTCATATTCGTTTAAAATACAAGGTGTATATTTTTCTTCAACATAGTTGTGTCTTTCTCAAAATAATTGGATTTTAGATTCTCCTGTCTCTATATTTTTCTTTAGCCACCAAATTTAGAAATGGTTACAACATCACACGTTCATTAAATGTTAAACTTTGTTCTGAAAACTTTTCCATCTCTCTCGTCGACCTATACGCGTTGACAAGGAAACGTTGCAGAAAAATCAATCGTTCATTAAAAATTTAATTGAATATTTCACGAATGCGTATTTAATCGAGGTTTTATATGTACGTACCTCTGAGTAATAGTATCGTAACGCAGTAAAATGAATTTTCCTTTCTCTTCTCATATATGCTTTTTTCGAGGTGGGAAAATTTTAGCGTCTCAAGTAAAAGTAGATCGTAACTTAGATATGGCTAGCACGTAAAATATGAGAAAATATTTTAAGTTTTGCTGTGATCTGAATAGATTATAAACTACCATGAGAGTTTTCTCGTTTAGCTCCCACACTAACAGCGTTGCCTGCACTATGCCTTGATTTGTAATGATGATCACCAAATACGTGTTCTCTTCGAAAAATAGGCTAGGATTAAAATTAGTAATGAGAGTAAAAGAGGATCAAATATGTTGTAAAATTATTATTGGATCTGCTGAACATAAGATCTTGTTATAATACTCGCAGGAATTATAATCTACCAAACTGCCGCTTTACACATTAATCGAAAAAAGAATTTACATAGTCAATACAATTTGTGAAAAATATTTGGAATCAGGTTAATTGTTGAAGTTCCATCATCCAAATCTCCCATATAATGCGCAATATAGTTTCTTTTTACGAGAATCAATACAAAAATAAAAATTTATGAGCAATTAAAGATTTTTGATGTGTCAAAATTTGTGTGAACTGTTCTTTTCAGTTATAAAAATATGCACACTTTAGCTATGTTTTTCACATATTTAAACGTTAAAACAATAAATTTTTAGTATTACAGAGAGTGGTATTTTTTTTTCAAATTTGATATTATTATTTGAAAGGTATTTTCACGAAAAATTCCTCAACTACTTTACAAAATTAGGTGACACTGGTGATTTTATCGGTTTGCGTAGCAATATACCGCATCATAACTCCAAATGTAATGGAAAACATATATCAAAATCTCCTTTGAAACGCTCCTCTCACAGGTTGCGCCAAGTTCGAAGTATAATATCACGAAATCATTCCTCAATAATTAATAAGCAGTTATAAAACTATAATAACTATTGTTTTTTTCAGTTAAATATTAACATTTCCAATGTATTAGTATGATAAGTGCTTATTCCAACGAATAGCATTATAATGCCCCCCATGAAAACGCAGGGTAAACCCTACGGCAAGCTCCCGTGAGGAGCGCTTCATTGTTCCTGAAGAGAATTTACCCGGGGCGGAAGTTGCTTAGTCACTGCAGCTTTAGATGATAGTCTCATTAGCGTTTCAAACTTAGGGAAGTCTCTAGTGCAATCGATAAAACTATTAAGTGCAAGTTAATTCACGAACGTTTTAACCGCAAGTGATCCGTGGTTAAAGCCAGATTATCCTCGTGAGCCGAACTCTGATACACTCCATGTCTTAAAATGTGACCGTCAATGTGGCTGGCATCAACACGTGCTCAACTGTTGATCTCCCAAAACTCAACCAGAAAAGTCCGGAGTTTCTGCCCCCTGTCTATACGTGGCTCAACCAAAGAAATCAAACCGGTATTGTTGATAATTTTGAGAGCTCTCACGATAACGTATTCGAACAACGCCTAATTCAGCGTCAACCATAAACTATAATAATGCCATTACTAAACTTGCATTCCAATTTATCAACATTTTCTATCTTTCTAACAAACCAGTTTTTAAGATCTAAGTTTAGACGTAGTTTTTAATATTTAGTCAGGTATTTTCAGTTTATAGATTTTCTAATTGTAACAAATTATGATATCTTCCTTGTGATCCTCCGAAAAATAGATTCTAATTTAAAGATACCATACCACAGTTCATCCCAGACTATCGGGAGTTTAGGGGCTGCTAACTTTACTCATAAAAACAAATCGAAATTAATTAATTAATTTTTAATCAGAGACACATTCTTGGAAAGATTTACATCTTTAAAGATGTTTAAGTGATCGATGATCATTCATCAACATCTTAGTTTAAATTTCTGGATGGAAATGTATTAATTTACAGGATAAAGTCAAAATCAGAAGCTTAAAGTTAATTAAATTTTTATATTTTAAAAATAACTTACCAATTGCAAAAATGAATAATAAAATATGTAAATTATTTCGTTTAATTAACTAATTTATTGGTACTAGAATTAAGCTGCACAGACGATTTATGATATGTCATCTCGTGTCTTTCGTTTTATTGTGGTGTAATAGTAACAAAAGCGATAATACATAGTCCGGGGAAAGTGAGGAAAAGTAAAGAGCTTCGCTTGAAGTTAAAGTATACACGACGCTTATCATGATCCCTCGCGTCTTTCACCACCCTTTTGTATTCCCCTCAAAACGCCGACATTCACTTATTCTTTCAACGTTCCGTGCATCGTAAGACGTCCACACCGCTCATCCGGAAGAGAATGAAAGGAGTATGAAGAAAAGGAACATTAGCTCTATGAAAGGGCTAGGACGACACGCAAGAGAGTCCACGGTCTATGCGGAAATGACGGGCCCTTTGGTCACGGCTTCGCTGACCGCCTCTCCGTCCCTTCGCTCGCCGCTCCGAACAATGGCTCGGCCCACAACCCCTGCACGCGGTATAAACATAACAATGAAAATTCTATTGCCGCAATATCGCGCATGCATCTTCATTGCCGCGATATTGAATTTGCTGCATAAATCAGTGCGCGCGTGTGGCGATCGCGGATGAGGTTGCGCTTCCTGGAAAACATCGGACGAAAGTGGAGGTAGGGAAGAAAAACACGAAGATAACGCTGGTCATTGAGAGAGATAGTCGAAGGAACATACAATTGCTACTGTTAAACGTTTTGTTAAACCTAAACAAATCGTAGATAAGAATAAAAAACGAAGATAACGGAAACAATTGAGAAAAAGTCGAAGTAACAAACAATAAGAAAGAAGCTGAACAAAAGATAAAAATATTTATGAAGGAAAAATATATTGAGAGGGTTAAAATATGCCAAATTGATAGTAAAAAGTTCGTCCCATTTAATTTCAGATTTCCAGTACAATGCGTTACAAACTAAGTTAAATACTCGCAACATCGGCATATGGTGTTCACATCCTGTGTTTGAAAAGCTACGGATTCACTTCGATGGTGATGATCATGCCTAATTGTTCTTGGAAATTTCAGTATTTACACAAACATTGTAACCAAATTTAATGGTAAAAAGTTAGACTTGATGCAATTTTTACTTGTGCGTTCAGTTCCTATTCTCTGAAGGAGCATTTATTACTAGCTTGGAGGTCACTTACAAACTTAAAAACATTCGAATTGAACGTGAACAAAAAAGAACCCATTTTGATAGTTATAGTAATTCAAGAAGTCGATTCCTCTAAAGCCCAGAAAATTGGTTATGCATGACGGCAGAAAATGGATATTTACGAAAAGTTTCCTTGATAAAGAAAGTGATTTTTGTGTGATTTAAAAATAAAGTGAAGAGGAAAGAAAAGTAGGACAGAAGTAAAATACAGATATTTGAATAACAATACTGTTGATTAAAAGTCAACGCAGAATAAAAATCTGAGTATTTGAGGAGATATGTCTATTCCATAGCAAGTACTAGAAGACAACATACAGACCGTAAAACGAGAAAAAATGGAACTTAGATAAAAGAGATAAGGAAAATACGATGTAGAAATGTGGTAATGCAAGTAATCAATAATTAAGGGTCAAACGTTGAGTTGGTTGGGAGCAAATAGTAGCTATGAAAACAAGGACTATTGCACAAATAAACTGTAGTGCATGGATAGCAGTTAAAGTGAGCTCTCGTTTTAAAACAGTAATGTCGATGAAGATGAAGCATAGTTATTCAGTCCACGGGAGCTGTTCTCCTAATAAGTTTTTCTGTGGACAATACAAATAAGACATTGGAGGTTATATACAACAAAAAGCAGGACACCCTCTTATAGTAGCGCACGCAAAGAACGCTTAATTTTTTTTAGAAAGAACAAGATTCACGCAAAGACACACTATACTGTTTCATAAAGTAAGTATTATATTATTTTGTTACTAATCCATTTTAGGGTTATTACTTTTCCATTTTTTTTACTGCGAAATATTTTCATCTAAATAGATCTCTCTATAAAATAATCAGAAATATAAAACTATACGAAATGAACTGCACATAAAAAAATCTATTAAGCATGTTTAACATTAACTTCTTTCATAAATTGCTCGTCATCACTCATTTCCTCACGGGAATAAAAAAACGAATATTTAATTTTTTAACATGAAATATAATGCACTAAAACTTGGTTTTATCATCATTACCGATTATAAATATAACACATTTCCGTCATCTCCAAAAATTTTCTACATATATTTCTTGGAGACCGTGACTTAATCGTACAGCTTCTGAAAGAACATTCTGCTGGGTAGTCTCCACTGTGCTTTCAAAAACAAATAAAGATATTGCGTTGATTTTTTTATGGAGCTTTAGGGTTCTCCTACATCAAGGTGATTAGAGTCCTTTGCATTGAAATTTACTGCTGTTACCAATGATATTACCATGATTGAGAAATAATTAGTATGAAGTTAAATGTATGCTGGAAATATGACGATTATACCTGTGAAACCATTCATTGCGTAGAAATCAGGACTGAAAATTCAATTATTTAACTTCTCTCAACATGTTGAATTCAACTAGAAATTTGTTGTTTAAGTTTTACAATAAAAATATAAAAAATTTAATTGACAAGTGGTATGAGTAATTCCCAGCGATTTTTTTCTGTAAAACCATTTGTAGCAGAAGAAGGTATTTAATGACTATTTAATTTCCGGTTCTTATATTTCCTATTTTCCTATATATCACATGTGAATCACAGTAAGAAGTCGTTCATTCATTCATTTCTAAAACTGAACAAATCATGTGACCAAAGGAATTTCGATCACGCCGATGACACACGATCATCTCTCGCCGATCCGAGATTACAACTTCGAACCCATCTATATCAATTTGATTCCCTCCACATTCCAGCGTACACCATTTCCGCCTCACCAACTTCTCTAATCCAAGCTATTTATAGATTAGTGAAAATTACGGCCCCGGGATCGAAGCATCGCATGTCGAAATACCGCCACATCTCAGAGAGCGAGAGATTTGGTGGAGATGTGACGTAGCGCTGAGTGGGAGACGGAAAGGGGTGGTGTTAGGGGAAAACAGCGCCTGCTAAGGGCTGGAGTGGGTGAACTCTGACGGCAAACAGTGATAACTCTGGATTCAAGCGAACAGATTACGTTTCAATAAGCTCTGGCTCAAAGGCACCGATGTTCGCCCGCGAAGGCAAACTCAATATATCCCAGCCACACCCAAACCATCCACACCCCAACCCCTCCTATACATATTCGGCATCAATTTGAAAAATATGAGAAAAATATCTGTCTCTCGGGAAATAATAAAGTGCTTTTAGATTCGAAATATCAGATTTCTGAAAATTTAAGAAATTGATTGAAAAACATCAATTACCATCTCAGTAAAGTATTTAATGCTATGAACTACGTCTTTCTACTGAATTAACATCGGCAAAAAAAATTTTTTTCCAGTATCGAAGTATTTCTTATGTACACGTAAATCTTCTATTGCTTCGTCAGCTTCAAGTGATTTTCATTTATACTCTATGCAATAACGTCTACGATATTTGATATGGCAACTAAAATAAGAATCCGATTTCATACATTATACGAAAAGTATAATTTAAAAAAATAAATGTGACACAGTATGCATTATTTTTGTGTAAAAACCGTCCCACATAAATTATCGCTGGGATGGTCATCATGCCATCTAAGAAGACTCGCGCAGGAATAAAGAAAAGCGATAGGACAATTCTTCTCCAACTTTCCCATTCAATATCTCACCATATTTTTTATTCGCAAATTTAGACACATCACTTCCTTGTGATGAAATCTTTTGTGTACAGGCGTGAGACGAATAAAAATTGACTTGTTTAAATGACATGTTTTGTAGCCACACCGTAATTATGAACATAAGAGTTAGTCGATGTATTTTAATATTTCATTAATTGCTATACATTCGTGAAGACTAATCATAAAATAAAATATCAAAGGACTACGCAACCAGCATATATTAACATCCATCCATACTAATGTATAAAAAATAACGCAAAAGTGTCTCTGTCTGTTTGTTACTTGATCACGACTAAACTACTGAACCGATCGTGACGAAATTTGGAAAGAAGATAGCCTACATTCATTCTCGACATCTAAACTAACATTTACTTTTTATGTGTGATAAGAAACATGAAATGTTTTTTGATAACAAATGTCGATAAAATCGGGAAAACAGAGCTATTGCTTACGCTGTCTCAAAAGTTACAGATAGGTGACAACTATGCATAGAAATATTGTTCGCCTCGATTTCTACAAAAACGTCTGCGATAGCACATGCCTACCTACAAAACTTAACCTAAATTATCGATAAAACATTCTTAAGAAGATATAAAATACTTCAATTTCTGACAGTATTTATAGGAGAAAACTAGTGGTGCAAAACCATTGCACTTTGTACTTTCTCATATACGTTTCTCCATTCGAAGCATAGAGTGACAAAAATATCGTAAAAGTGTTATGTAAATGTATTTTTCGTTGTAGACAGAAATTGACGCATTTTCGTATCTGCTGTGTGTTTACTGTATATTATCATATCTTTCATTTCAGTTTATGAAAAGTGTATTCTACGTCTGCTTGTTCATTTACTCTGTTAAATATGATTCAAGCTTCTTGAAATAGTAAACTAACGTGTAAATGTAGGAGACAAATTATTTTACTGCGTCTATACCAAACTTTCAAGCGAAATTCCGCTAATGCGGATGTAATTCATACTAATTGTATCTTACGTACAGAAACTTTAAGTAAAATCGTTGAGCCGTTTTTGAGAAACATTCAAAACAGTACTTTGACCTTCATGTGAAGTACCCTTTGTTTTAAAGTAAAAAGGAAATTAGAGCACCTGCATCGCCAACAAGTAAGTTCTACCTTGGATACGAAATGCGAACTAAATTGATCCATCCATTTACTCAGAATCGCTGCGCTCAGACAGACGGACAGACATTATGCCAAGAACAACTTTTTCTGAATCATATTTCCGTCGAAATCTTGCTTTTGATTTTTTTCACGGTAACAAAACGTATATGAGAAAAGAAAATTCAATCATCATAAAATATAATAGATAATTGTTTTGTGCATTTAACAAAGAAATAATACGTCTTTAAATCGTAAAGTTTCGACGAATAGTTGAAATTTTACAAGAATTTTAATGAAATAGTGCAGCCGCGTGATGCTTCGAAAGCGAAAATTGCACCGGCGCGACGCTGTTCCAGCGAGATTGTGCTGTTTATACAGTCAAGTTCTGCTTTAAATTTCTATGATTATTAATTTGAAAAACTAGGATGCTGTACATGTTTTTAAAAACCATCAAATAAAAGTATTTTGATATTACAATATAGATATATTTTATTTTTTCCTGAGTAAAATATAATTAGACTAAGAAAAATCCAGAGCAACGTGGGGTAATCAGCTAGTTATGAAATACATTTGATTCAGAAACTTAATATTATAATATAAAACATTTAATTTTCTCAAAAGCTTCTATACTTGTCGATCAATTCTGGAAAATTTTCTAACGTCTCAATAATTTTTTTTAGACCTTTTCAATTTGTCAGATCAAAATTTTCTGAAACTTTATTGATTAATCTTATATGTTTGTATTACTTTAATATTTTTTGTGCTCTCAAGATACTATTCTAACAACGTAAATTTTGAAATGAGAGACAAGAAATGAATGTATACTTTGCCACAGATTTTCTGAAATAGAACTACAGAGAATCTCTGACGCCATAGCAGGATCTTGCATCCTGGATGGCAGAGAGAAGCTATGAGTGATGAACTCTCGAGACAACCACTTTGTTAAAAATGTCTCATAGTCCTAATTACATTAGTCCATCAGTGGTTTTATATTAATGTGGTATTGGTTCTATTCATTCCTTGAAGTGCCTTACATTGTCTTGAATAGTTTTCCATGTATGCTTTTAAGGGAGGTACACCACAGAAGTGTATTATAGACGTGAGTAAAAATGAATCCTATAGTTTCTCAGATTATGTTCAAATGCTTATTAAATGAGAACATTAATCGAATTATTTGGTGTAAAAATGTGTGTAACTAATCTCTAACGTACCCATTCGATCATATGATGTATTAATAATATTGAAGGAAATAAAGAAACAGCTACAGAGTAAAACTTTTACGAAGGATTATTCTTATCTCCAGATTACTTACCTTTGTTTATCGTGTATTCATTAATCACTCCCACGTTTTTCTTTGTGATCGACAAAATATGTATTTTCTTTAGTTAGCAAGACCTGGGAAAGATGCGAACACTACACCAAGAAAGTTTTGTTTCACCAATGAACGAGCACAGAAGACAATTTTTAGACTATTTTCGTTCAATTAGTGCGGTTCAAAAATCATTCAAACGAAATAACATTTAAGAAAATATATGTATAAAATACCATTTTTCACCACCTCATGCTAGAAAATAAAACACCAAGAAAAAATCAACATGAAAGTGTGATATGAGATGATTGGGGTAAAACAACAAATTCTTGGGCAAACTGTACTCTAAAATCAACTTTTGATACAGTATATCATACATGTTAATTAAGTAAGGTTAAGTATATATGGTTCTAATGACCTCGATGTTGACGAACCGTAAAGTCAAAAAAAATAAATTATTATATTGTAATGTTGACAACGGTACATTGATTAATTTGTTTGGTTAATTCGTTAGCTGCTTGCAGATGGCCTTAACAATTTACGGAAAATTGCTATTTCCATTAGTAACGATTACACAGTTTACATTGAGAGCAAAAACTCCAGCATTTCTGTCCATAAAAAAGTCAAGTACAGCAGCACTTTATCTGCACAGAAAACTAAAAGCATCTTGTTTCTCTTTGTTCCGTACTCCTGGAACTATTCGAGCAGCTTTACATCCAGAAACAAAAGAAACGCTGAGTAACTGGAAACACAGATCTGGCAGCGAACACAAGCCCCTCTGGGGAACCAACCCACTAACCTAGTCCGTAAAGGAAACCCACAAATCCAAACGAAGAAGCACAAGCACTTATTGTGAGGACAAGGCGATGTAAATCTTTGCGAAAGAAACTGGGATAAGTGACGCTTTTTGCTCGTGGCGCTTGTGTACTCTTGCCTGAAGAGACTACCCAGTCACGCGCCGTTATGTGCACACACGCGGTGTGCCGCTAGCGTTGTTCTTGTAACACCCACCTATGCTCCCTTAATCAGAGCCAAGTTGAGGTAGCATTCTTGAGGCAAANGTTCTTGTAACACCCACCTATGCTCCCTTAATCAGAGCCAAGTTGAGGTAGCATTCTTGAGGCAAAGGGTTAGAACTAAAACGCGCAGTCCGTTGCAGCTGCTAATCAAATAAATGTTGTTGTTTTTCTCTCTACATCAGCGCTGTCCAACTGGCGGCCCGTGAAAATTTCTTTTGCGTTCAGCGAGTAATTTTACATTTCACATCAAACGTTTGGGGATACAACTCTGAGTTATAAATCTATTCTGTCCGAATTAATATTTGACGTGTCATGACATGTCTAGTGACAAAAAAAACGCAATCTTGTTCAGAATTACCTTGTGAAGCATTACAATACGAAAACGTTTTATTACAATATCAAACATTACAAATAAATAAATATATTATTTAATTTTTCCAACACGAAAAAAATATAAATCAGTAGATGACAAAAATTTAGTGTTACTAATAAATAAATATGACCTGTAAATAAATATCTTATTTGTGGGGTGAACTCAATCCCATGCCAATGCGATCGATCGAAAGTGTATAGAAAAAGCCCCGTGGGCTATGAAAAGTTGGCGAGCGCTGCTCTAGATTAAAGCTAAATAAGCACATTTTATTTCCTTATTAGTTTTCCAAATAAAATTAGACAAAAAGATGCCTTCAATAAATATAAATAATTTTTAAGGATATTTATGTATTCTACTATACTTAACGTCCATAAAAGGTCGTAAGACTTTAATTATTTATGTAATTAATATTTATGTATATTCAAGAATATTGACATTTAATATCAATTTATATATTTTCCGCAAATCAACTAGACCAAGTCGCTAACTGAAGTAATTCATTGTCAGTTGTGGCAGCAAATATTAGTGAGATAACGAAATGAAATTTTAATATTTGGATGCAATCGATGGGATAGGAATTGCAGTTATATTTGAAAGTAGTTCCGAGACTTAAGACAACAATATAGAGAGCTGCATGATGCATTTGAAACTCAAAACTTCAGGTTTAATTTATTTTCAACGCTTAGGAAAAGATGTACAAAATATATCATTGCTATAGAGATTATTATGCGACTAATCAATTAAATTTAAGAAAACAACAGGGAATTAGAATGTAAATCTACACGGGCAAAATAACTTAGATAGCTCTGTTACAAATGAATAGCCATTCGTCGTAATCATAGACAGTATATAGGGGAGACTCGTATGTTTCAACGAGCATGGAGAAGATAAAGGATGAATAGGATTCTTTTATGGACACGCTTCAGATTCACAAATTCACATTTATTACAAAATAACATATATACATATATTTTCCTAAATCTACAAAAGCAGAATTACAGAATTGATCCTGGTTTTGCAAAGTTGAAGTCAGTTGTTGTGGGTAACTGACGCTCCAAGAAGAACACTATCTGCGAAGTTTGAATACATTGAAACACAAACAATAGTTTATGGAATATCCCCTTTAGTACCCCTTTCCCAATTTAAACAGAATTACAAGTGGTGATAAGCAAAATTGAAGTGCGATTGTATGTAATTTACACGAAAACAAAAAGCTCTTGGACTCAATTTTTTGAGAACATCCCCCCGACATCAACTAAATAGTTGCATACAAACTACCTGCGGTTTAATTTAAAGTAGGTTTTTTAAAACCTATATAATGAATGCAGGATTTATAATCCATCAGAATGATTTCTGATGTGGTCATCCCTTTACGAGGAATAACAATTGTACGTTGGAATTGCTTCGTACTTTATGAAGATTAATACTTGTACTTGGAATAGTTTCCTTGTAGTACTGCTGTTCCGGCTGCCTACGGATGACTGACCGAGGTCTTCTGTCGGAATGTAGACTGGTCCCAGTTCAGCCTTGTAGCTTGTTGAGCATGTGGCTGTAACTAGAGAATATTTGTGAACATTTATGTTCGAAGTTGCCTTGCTGCGAGCGTCGCACTATATAATGGATAGCACAACAGTTAGATGATTTCCTAGAAGAAATCATTGTCCAAAAAGTTAATAATGAAACATGTGTGTTTCATCGTATCACACGCAGCGTAGAGAGTTACGTCACACAACACGGCGACGCACTCGCGGAGTAATCCTCCCTATACGAGGAATAATACGTTGGTAATTGCTTCATCGCACGAAGAACGGAATGGATTATTTTGCCCGAAGGCGAATAATGGCCCTAAGGCGCTAAGTTGCCCGAAGGCTTATGATGGCCATGAAGGCACTAAGTTGCCTGAAGGCGAATCATGGCCCTAAGGCGCTAAGTTGCCTGAAGGCGATAAGTTGAGAGTCCATAAACGGTAGCGTCACAATAGGTAGACTAGATCAGGTTACAGAGTTTCATCACGATACGGCGACGCACTCGCGGAGTAACGTCGTACACGACGGATGGATACTTGTGGAATGGATAATTAGACGTTGAGCGTAGCCGTATATATAGCTGTACACAGAACGTGCATATTGAGTGCGTTCAATGATCCTATGTCATGGAACGTACACTGTGAGTGCGTTCAATGTTTCTATGTCATGGAACGTACACTGTGAGTGTGTTTAATGATTCTATGTCATGGGACGTGCAAGGTACTTGCACTTTGGATAAGTATATCGATTCTAGATGCATGGAGCTTATAGCTCTCAAAGAGCGTCTATATACAAAGAATGTTTATATAGACACGGAGTATTTATACACAAACAATAAATAACACGATTCTCATGAAATATAAATAATAACAAATTACATAATAAATGAGAATGTGGAAATAAACCCCTTACAAACGTTTGGTTTGTAACAAGCTCAGCCTAAAGTTAGTTGTGATAGCTCACGCGTTTGCTATCTAGCGAACAGACAGTACCATTAGCTGCCACAGCTTATGCTGTAGCTGCCCAAAATAGTTTTCGTCTGAACAAGACCAATTTTCTATCACTGCGGAAGATAACCCTATTTTGTTTGGGATGAAGAAAATTACGACAGCTATAGCTTATATGTCTTGCGCGCAAGAGCTCAGCCCCGCTCAAAAATCTGGCTTAGCTACAAGAACTGTTTTTGTTCCTCGCCGCTGATATCGTTTGTAGTTGCAGCTACAAGACACTCGACTGCGCTGTCTTCTATGCATTCGGTTCGTTAACTCATGACTGAGGCGGCGCAGCCTCAACAATTTTTTTACGGAGTCAAATCGACCATTGCTTTTGCAACTATGAATAGTTGTTTACTTGAACAAAATGATTCATTACAACGACTA
>NNCF01130138.1:221826-245748 GCA_002313205.1 Laupala kohalensis | reverse complement strand
AGATGTGATTTGGCATTGGCGTCCATGCCCAAATGGATTACATGCCCGCGGAGTTGTCGAAGCACCAAATCAATGTGCTCCAACAGACGACCCGTCGGGAACGGATGTCTAGGAAGATATGCTGACACGAAATAAGACGATCGTCCGTTCCACGCCACCTGACACACGGCCACGTAACGTGTTGTGAACTGGACGAGCTTGAGAACACTTATTGCCGGGTTGCACACAAGGATGGCAGCACACGGTTTATCTGTACTAAGCTGTGTAACTCGATAGGACGTCGGGATGCAAGCAACCTTGTTTCCTACCGTGTACGGTTCTTGTATCAACACTACATCGATACCGCATTCGTACACAAACTTTTCAAGATTCCCCATGGCCGCCACCATCTTGCGCGCATTCAGCTGAGCCACAACCAGACTATTCATAGGCGGTTTGCTGCCTAAGCAACTCTACCGCCCGGGAATATTCCGGACACGACCGCTTATCCCCAACAGGATGGTCCGCTCTCTTGCCGAATTGCCTGCAGGTACCGCAGCAGATCTCATGCTGCTTGCATTGTTCGCGCCTATGACCATCGGAACCACACTTGCCACAGACTTCCGTCTGTCGTCGGCAGTGTGCTCCCAAATGGCCATATCTTTGGCAGCGAAAGCAACGTATGGGCGTCTCGTACCGGTCGATTCTGTACGAGGACCACTCCACGTACAGGCGAACTTGTTCGAGCATCGCCCTCCAAAGTCGAGGGGGCATGTGTATTACCCAGTTCCTCGTTGCGTCACCTCGCCCCAGCTTGGTGCGCACGAAGACCTGAGCAACCTCAGTTTTTGAGGCACTTGTGATCTCTGCGATTTCTCGCTTTATCAGATCCTCTGATACTCCCTTCCGGACACCGATAACGATGACCTTCGGGTTTCTCTTGCGGAGGGTCTCCGGCTCCAGTAAACTGGAGCCCTCGACCGCTTTTCTGATTGCGAGAATGTCCTCCGGGGATGGGCTCTCAATAACCACTCCGTTAGGAGCTAAACGGCATCGAGAGACCCGAACCTTTTGGTCGCCGAGACCCTTCGTAACCTCGGCTCTCACTTCAGCAACAGACACGATCTTTTTGCCTTGCTTTGCCTTCAGCAACAAGACAGGGTTCTGCTTGGGCATCCTTACGATTGCCTTCGCTTCCCCCTGCCTTACCGCCTCAGAAAATGTTGCGGGCTGGCCCACCTGTATTGGGTGTTGTGGCACAGGCTGGGACATGGCTTTGGGAGCCGCCTTGGCGATTCCCTCCACCACGCCCTGGACCAGCTCCTTCATGATCCTTTGTTGGATCGACGGCGTGACCTCGCTGAGCGTCGCCAAAGCAAGCTTTGACTTGCCCAGCTCGGCCAGGATCGTCCGTCGATCATCCACCAGCAACCTGTCTTTGCTTTTTGTCAACAGAATAGCCTCGATCGCTTCTAGAGACGCTTTTATTTCTAGAATAATTTCATTTCCTTGGACTACCTTTGGTCCAGAAAGCTCCTCCTCCCCAAGGGAAGACGAACCCTCCGGTCCGGCCATGGGCGTCGAGGACGCAGGTAGAGCTCTTTTTGTTATTGGCCAATTTCTCTGCGGTGTTTCACTCGCTGGCCTCGTGTTTTGCCTATTAGTCTAAAACACGCCAACTACAGAGGACGACAGCGCGCCGCTACGCCGTCCTCTCAGTGAGTAGTCAAAACAAAAATACAACGTAACTCACTGGGCCCCAGGCCACCCGGGCGGGACAAGATAAATTTTGTAGCTCTTTGTATCCATGTCCCAGTTTAATTAGCTGGGATGTATGAAGAGCCCAACCTCTGCGACTAACAACCGCAGTTGTAATGCTCGGATACAATGATCTGGATCATATCTGGGCGCTGTTCCTCCGAGCTCAGTAAAAATTAGACGAGTCTAGTGAGTAAACTCTAATCAATAACTGAGCCTTACTGGTACTCATCTTTCGTGGTCCATAGCTGGTCTGATCGATGTACCTACATACAACAAAATGAGCGGAATTTGGCTTGAAAATTCGGTATAAACACAGTAAAATAGTTTATCTCTGCTGGAATCTCCTCATTAGTGTACTGTTTCAGGAATCTTGAAAACTATTTTACAGTATGGATGTACCAAGCAGAGGCAGAGTACAGTTTTGGTAAACGAAATGAAAGTTATGGTATTGATAAATTGATACAAGAATCGAAAACTCGCTACAGATACGAAATTACATTTATGTAACATTTCAATGATATTTAAAATACAGATAATTGCTAAATGTTTTGAAATAATTATCATGAAATTTATTTTTATATTAAAAGTACCAAAGTAAGTATTAGTTCATCTGTTGTCTTAAAACCCGCAAAAAGAGTTAGATTTAGTTTATTTCTTTCTCATATACGTATTATAAACATTTATAGAAAGTCCTGTAACCGTAAAAAACTTTCATCGTGATATTATAATGGAAATATACGTTTCGGGTGACCCTGATTTCCTGATTTATTGGTTTGTTTATTGAACATAGCAATAGACACGAGGATCACTACATTGGCATACCAATATAATCAATGATATTGTAATTATAATAAATTTAACAATAGTATACACAAATTTTTATGATACAGTAAAATATAATAATCAATTGGACTAACAGAAAACAATACAAGCATATATTAAAACTAAACACGACAATATTTGATTATTCAGTCTCTGCTATCCTGTTGGAAACGAATCCAGTACAGGGTCAAACAACACAATTCACAAATTACAATGAAGCTCTCCTCCCTAATTACGTACACGAAATTAATATGCAGAATCTCTGAATCAGTAACAATTTAATATTTTCATTTCGCCTGGTAAAAGTGCTCAATTCTATCCCAGAACAAAATGTGAACAAATTTCAATTAACGAAATGGAAAATAAACGCATTAACTGGATAGTGTTCCCCGAAAAAAGAATTCAAATATATTCTGGATCCATTAAAATATTTGCATGAAATTTTTTTACGCTGTGATGTCCGCTCGTAGTAACATAGCGTGAGCACCCTTTCATTTCAGTGAGATTTCCTCTCACGTGCACAACACACGCAGCATACGCAACAAAGGAATTGTACAAGAGAGAGGCGTGTTACGTATTAGCATTGGGTTCCAGTTTCAGGCAACTTATAACTAAAGAGTACCATATCATGTCGACTCGTGGTGGGGTGAGGTGGGGTGAGGTGGGGTGAGGTGGGGTGAGGTGGGGTGAGGTGGGGTGAGGTGGGGTGAGGTGGGGTGAGGTGGGGTGAGGTGGGGTGAGGTGGGGTGAGGTGGGGTGAGGTGGGGTGAGGTGGGGTGAGGTGGGGTGAGGTGGGGTGAGGTGGGGTGAGGTGGGGTGAGGTGGGGTGAGGTGGGGTGAGGTGGGGTGAGGTGGGGTGAGGTGGGGTGAGGTGGGGTGAGGTGGGGTGAGGTGGGGTGAGGTGGGGTGAGGTGGGGTGAGGTGGGGTGAGGTGGGGTGAGGTGGGGTGAGGTGGGGTGAGGTGGGGTGAGGTGGGGTGAGGTGGGGTGAGGTGGGGTGAGGTGGGGTGAGGTGGGGTGAGGTGGGGTGAGGTGGGGTGAGGTGGGGTGAGGTGGGGTGAGGTGGGGTGAGGTGGGGTGAGGTGGGGTGAGGTGGGGTGAGGTGGGGTGAGGTGGGGTGAGGTGGGGTGAGGTGGGGTGAGGTGGGGTGAGGTGGGGTGAGGTGGGGTGAGGTGGGGTGAGGTGGGGTGAGGTGGAGTGAGGTGGGGTTTGTGCAAATTTCCGTGATGTGAAGACGGGTATTTTACGAAAAAGGTTCTTCTGTATTGAAAATGAATGTACACACGAAAAAAAAAATACCTGAGCTGGGGTAGCTAATGTATTGGCTGCCTGTCGGACCGACAACACGAGTTCAACAGCTAACATCAGTCTGATATGACGTGAATTTTCGTCCTCAGCGTACAGCATTAGCTCTCACAGCTTAAGTAGCAAATCCACAAGATAAGGGAACCTATAGTACAGGACGTTCCCAACCAGCAAGCATTTAATATTGATTCGACTTGAGTAGACGTCGACTCATCTGCATGCTTTCTTCTCTGTACCACTTTCTCTACGATATTAATTTTTATTACAAATCCATGCTCTTCGCTTGTTTAAACCGCAAACGTTCTCTCTTTTCGACGTCCGTCTTCAAATATCCGACAGCGCCAGTATTCGATCCACGGTCCTTTCTCTCTGAAGCTACCACTGAGCTACTGCAGTATAATTTTTTATTGTCTTGTGTTACGCTAAGAGTTGACACCATAGTATTGGTACCATAATAGTAAATACGCAAAATAGTAATCATCTAAAATCTTGAAAAATATATCTTTGAATACAAGAAAGAGAATTTTATGTATACAAACGTTACTTTATTTTGAATATAGTTGAAATTTATTCTTATTAGATTAATGTATTTGAATATCATTATTTGAAATAATAATTAGATATTCGCCAACATTAACCTTCAGAAATTCAAAATATCATCAGTTTACGGCGGCTGCTCGACGTGAAGAAAACACTGTAAATATTCGTCGTCTAGACTTCAAGTTTCGGGCTACACAACGTCGGGATGGCGTCGTTTAGTTGTTCTAATGAATCACTTTGTTCAAGTAAACAACTATTCGTAGTTGCGAAAGCCTTGGTCCATTTGACACCGACAATTGGTCAGGCTGCGCCGCCTCAGTCATGAGTTTACGAACCGAACGCATAGAAGGCAGCGCAGCCGAGTGTCATTTAGCGGCAACTACGAACGAGATTGGTGGGAAGAGACAAACAACATTTCTTGTAGCTATGTCAGATTTTTGAGCGGTGCTGAGCTGTTGCGCGCAAAACTTATAAGCTATAGCTCTTAATGTAACTTTCTTCAACCCAGAGAAACCAGCGTTAGCTTCCGCAGTATTAGAAAATAGGTCTCGTTCAGACAAAAATTCTTTTAGGGCAGCTACAGCGTACGCTGTGGCAGCTAATGATGCTGTCTGTCTACTAGACAGCCAACGCGTACGCTATCACATCTAACTATAAGCTAAGCTATCCCACTTATTTTTTTCCGCGCAGTAAAACTATATTAATATCATAACTTTTTTGTGTTTTAATACATAGAAATTTGTTGATATTCTGTTAATATAATAACACGTACCGAACGTTTTTCTTCTTCTTATCTTAGAAGTATGCTGAAATCTTAAATCTGTGTTAGGTCCCTTAATGGGAATTGATGAGATGGTCTCTTGCTTGCTTCGGGAAATTAAATTAGTTTATTGTCTTCCATGTGGTCATTCACAGTTTGTAACTGCTTTTCTGACAAAAAATTTATTTATTTCTTTACTTAAGAAGGGAAATAATACTTAAGAATAATGGTTGCGTTTCTTAGTTGTTCTTTTATTTTTATTTCACAAATATATTCACATCTTATTTCACTATCTATTTAACATCTTTTATGTGGTTTATTGTTTTTGCCCCACCACCATACTTGATCTCCTGTTTTAATGGGTATTTTCATTAAACCATGAGATAGTTGAGTGTTTGCAACGGCATGGAAATTCAATAATTCCCATCACAAGGGCATTCGTATATTTTATGTATGGGATCGTTCAAACATTACGTCATAATATTGGGGGTAGGGAGAGTAAGTAATACTTAACGGTTCGTGATGCAAGGGGAGTTGCGAACATTTCAACTCAAGCACAATTCAATTTACGCATGATTCAACTATTCTATCTGCGCGGCGGAGGGTCAAGCTGTGGTGATGTGGGTGGTAGTCCGCAGGGTTGGACAAGAAAAAAGTTTACAGACTACCTTTGCCGTCAACGTGGCCCTTCTAAAAAAAATATAAGAGTTTGATTCCAACCTTCCGATACATTATTCGTGCAATGCCGCCTGCCACTGCAATTCCACATCCTTCTTGGCATGAGGTTGTTGTCCAATCATTGGTCTACGAAGTAATCGTAAAAGTCCGTGAGTTTATGATTTTTACACGTTCTTTCTTGAACGCACAACCAGCTATCATCACACGTTCTCAATATAAGAATTTGAAGACGTCTTTTGACTTTAGATTTTCTTAATTTCTGTACAGACTACGCCGTTGTGACTTATCGAGTGACTTGCCCATTCATCAAAAACAGAGAATAAGAAATAGAGGCATGAGCTTCTTGACGGGTTGTTGTTCTTGTGTAGCAGAATATAGGTAAAAAACAACATTTTCGAAATTTTCAAAAGGCGGGGATTGTAATGGAATTTATATTTTCAACTGGTGGTGGACGAAAGTCTTTTGGTTTGGTTTTTCTTGGCACCATTTTATGTCGCAGAAAATGGTATTTGGAATATCCAAAGCCAGAAATAACTTAATAGATAGAACAATTATTATCAGGTTTACAATTTGTTTGAATCAATGAAGAATGAGGGTTTCTTGCTAAGGAAAAATCAAAATATTTTAAAATATATTTTTATTTTATAATTAGCTATATTCCGATTATATTTGTAAGTATATTTATTTTCGTAGATTAACAGTTACTAAGGTGAACGAAATATAAATATGGTGTTGCACGTCTAGTGAAATAACTCTTATATTTTTTTAGAAGGGTCACGTTGACGGTAAAGGTAGTCTGTAAACTTTTTCCTTGTGCAACACTGCGGACTAGGTAGAAAAGTTGAATCATGCGTAAGTTGAATCGTGCGTAAGTTGAATCGTGCGTAAGTTAAAATGCGCGGATCCCACGCGAGGGATATTTAGAAAGCATGATGTTACATTTGGTATATTATAAATGTTGAAAATCGTATCAGTTGATTGCAATTTACAACCATTTTCACCGTGCAACCCTTCGATCTTTATAATTGTCTTAATTATACAAATGATTATACTGTCCCTTTTAATTATTGTCTTCTATGATATATGATGGGAAGGGGCAGGTGGTTTTGTGACATCACGTTAAGGGAGGGTAAGAAATCCTCAAAGATCGCGTGACGTAATTTATGAATGATCCCTAAAATTCTCATACTCAACTTGTAGAGAAATGATAAGGAAAATTTCTGCATTCCAAAGAATCGCATTGACACTGGGAAAAACGTGGAGTAGCGATTTGTACTAATTTTCGAGTCAGCGATTTGAAACTTGTTAGATATTACTGGAATTCGTTATGAGGGACAAATTGGGACTACGGTTGNTCATACTCAACTTGTAGAGAAATGATAAGGAAAATTTCTGCATTCCAAAGAATCGCATTGACACTGGGAAAAACGTGGAGTAGCGATTAGTACTAATTTTCGAGTCAGCGATTTGAAACTTGTTAGATATTAGTGGAATTTGTTATGAGGGACAAATANAAACTTTTTCCTTGTGCAACACTGCGGACTAGGTAGAAAAGTTGAATCATGCGTAAGTTGAATCGTGCGTAAGTTGAATCGTGCGTAAGTTAAAATGCGCGGATCCCACGCGAGGGATATTTAGAAAGCATGATGTTACATTTGGTATATTATAAATGTTGAAAATCGTATCAGTTGATTGCAATTTACAACCATTTTCACCGTGCAACCCTTCGATCTTTATAATTGTCTTAATTATACAAATGATTATACTGTCCCTTTTAATTATTGTCTTCTATGATATATGATGGGAAGGGGCAGGTGGTTTTGTGACATCACGTTAAGGGAGGGTAAGAAATCCTCAAAGATCGCGTGACGTAATTTATGAATGATCCCTAAAATTCTCATACTCAACTTGTAGAGAAATGATAAGGAAAATTTCTGCATTCCAAAGAATCGCATTGACACTGGGAAAAACGTGGAGTAGCGATTTGTACTAATTTTCGAGTCAGCGATTTGAAACTTGTTAGATATTACTGGAATTCGTTATGAGGGACAAATTGGGACTACGGTTGTGTATGTTTCACTATTATCGTTTCCACTGCTATGTTCATCACCCTTATCTATTTCTGTACCTACGTAAATAATCTGTCAGGGTTCTGTAAATTTCCGCGTAAGAGATACGTGGCTTTTTTCTTCTGTTACGAAATAACAAAATGTGTTGCATTAAGTGGTCCAGAGATGCTGTCCTTCCAGGAGGATAGATGAGATACTTCTTAAATTGGCTTTCTTCAATCTTTTCCGATGAAAATACTAAAGCATAATCACGGGATTGTGATTGGAGGTTGTGAATTAGACTAAAATTTTAATGATTTTGGATTTAAATGATATTTCCAATTTCTGAATATTTAATGAACGCGACTCGTTAATCCAAAATCGAGTTCATTACATTTTATAAATTATTTAATTTTTATAATTTTGTATTGAGAACGGAAAGTTTTTAGTAATTAGGATGGATACTTTTTTTAAATAGTTTTTTTGATCACTATTATTTCAAAATAAGTTTTCACCTTTATTTTATTTGCAATTCAACTTGTCTTAGGAAACACATTGTATTTAGTAGTAGTGTGACGTTCAACTCAGAAAACATGTATTCGAAAAACCATGTCACAACTTATACTATAAAACGAGCAGTAGTTTATATCTACCTTCTATCTATCTAATTAAAAGTTATAAATTTAATGGAAAAATAGAAAACACTTAAAAGTAACTCACAAAACAGTTAGATGAAACAGTTTCGGCGTCTAGCCTTTCTCAGTCACGTAGAAAATTATCCGAGACTTATCCCTTCTGATCACGTTGACCGACCGTTAGATGAAAGGAAAGAAAAGTAGGGGGAACATTTGAATTTAAATTTTGAGGAATTTACAGTTGTCTATTTAAATCGCGATGGGTAGAGACTCCTAGCGACCAGGTGAAACCAAATTCACATATTTTTACATCTAAGGATTGGGAATGTTTCGAGGGATTTTCAAAATCATAACTTGAAAACATTTATTAATTTTTTATTATGTAATTTAGCGAGGGGAGGGCGTGAGGAAGGCTAGACACCGAAACTGTTTTGTCCAATTTGTCAGTGACTTTTTTGTATATTTTTCAATAACTTTAATATTTTTAATTTTATAGAAAACTGTAGTGTTGCTTTATTTTCAGAATACATAACTAGATCGTTGGACTCTCGACAATGAATCCAACGATTTCGATGAAAATCAAAAGGTATAGGTATTTGAGATGACAAAGATCTAACATTGTCACATTTCCTATTGGTTTATAATTGTAAGAAAATACGTATATTGTAGATTCCAGTGAATATGGAACTTCCTTGTGGACATATACAAAACACGAAGAGGAAAGTCTTCAGAAGCCGAATGTTTTGCCCTCCGAAAAAAACGTTTCGTTTCTGCTACTAAAAGAACCGTCGTCAGGACAGAGTGACCAGGGCGGTCACCATTGGCGCAAAAATCAAAGTGGCATTTCAGCGAAAAAAAGTCTTTCTATTTTGCTAATAAAACAAACCTTTTTAAATCCAGTATGTCCGAACATAAAGCACAAAATATTTTTCTAATATGTTCATTCTGCTCTACAGTAATTGTACGTACTTGAGTTAATTTTATTTTTCGTAATTTTGTTTGTCGTTTATTTTGTAGGTATGCACATTAATCTTTTAAGAGACTATAGTTTTAAATTTTGTGAGTTTCGTATTTAATTTATGTTAGACTACGTTACTCATGTAAAAAACTATTTGTTTCTTTAATTGATCTGTAGGAACACCAATTCCTACATATAACTACCTAGACATATCCTACGTACATACCTTAGTACTAATAACATACTGAAAGCTCCCTCATGCAACAAACGCACGTTGCATGTTCGCCATGTTTGTTTACTGGCTTCCAAGGCAATACCACTCGCCACGCCAAGGAATTCTCATAACAATAAACAAACAAGAAGCTAGAACCATACGACTCCATGACAGCAGAGAGAAACTCTAAGAGCCGCTTACTGACCTGTTCGGTTCATACAACTTGTTAAGAAACTTCTGGAGAATACCAAGACTACGACACAATGCTATACCTCTCAGACAGTCATATGTCTTTGTTTAGGTTATACCTGCTAGCAACCAGAAAATCATTCTCTCGCCAGCTGTCGGACTGAACACATCGTTCTAAAGCAGCTCCGAGCCGCGTACGTAACCTCCGAAGTAATCCAATCTTCGAACTTACGCTGACGACGCTCATGCAAGTCAAATTCAGAATCAAATTTGACTACGCCAGACTCGAAAGAAATTTCATTTCAACGGGACCCCGATCAAAATTTGAGGAACTCAAATCCTCGGGTACGTCCGTCATCAGGGGAACACTATTTCCCAAATTCGACGAGTCCAGACGTTCCACGCAACGCCGTGAACGACGTCACAGGAGCATTCTCCGCGCCGAGATCATCGACCTCAAGAATCGATACGAGACAAACCAAGAATCGATACGCGACTTCAACCGGCCGCGCCACCGCAACCGGAGGATCCTCCGACCCAGAACCATCGACCTCAAGGATCGATAAAGAAGCACACTTCCTACGACGACTTCGACTAGTGGCGTCATCGCTCAAGAGGGCGCTGCACATTCCGTGAACTGTTACTACCGGCGCCGCCTTCCGTCGACGCAGAGAACGCTAAACGACGCCTGTTATACGTGAGCAATTAGTTCACACGGAACTTCCAATTTTACCGTTTGTCGTCTTGTGCGAGTCATTTGTTTGTCCCCATGCGACTTTGTTTATTTACGCAATAAATCTTGTTCTTTTGAACCATACTCAGACTATTTATTTTGGAGAGGAGGAAACGTTATTGTGAATACAATAAAAGATCTTCCCCGACAGATCTAATGGCATTTTTTTTATTTCTTACTTCTATTCATGCTACCGTAATTATGGCAAAACGTGTCGTAAGATATTTAAGGTTTGTTGAGAACCTATCTTCTGAATTAAAATTTATATTGTGGTATCGGATGTGTCGCAATTGTTGATACGTTTGGGTCAGGATCGATTGGGAGGGGGAGGGGTTAGGCGTTTTTCCAAGATTCGCCAAGCGTCTGTAGTTCTTGTGACGGTACTGGCCATCAACCACTAGAATGTAAATACGAGGTTTATCTCTTTGCTCGCGTTAATGAAAGAATTAATATTGAATGGTGTGGAAGGTGGTAAGAATGAAAAGTCTCCGCGTCATTGAAATTCACACGTACATACTTTCCAACCTGGAGAAGCTTGGTTGACCCTAATTTTTTTTTACTTTTAAACACCACTTCATTTACATACCGTTTATAAAATTATAAAAAAATAAATGTTTATTACAAATACTGATTAGTTGAAGTTTTTTTCTATTCCAAACAAGACATATATGCGATTCCGGAGTTAGGAAACAGTTTTGGTCCAATAAAGCTAAAGGTGTTCTGAGAACATCTAATTCCTGAGAAAGAACATAGCTCAACATTTGAAACAGGGTGAACTTCTTTCTTGCTATTTTATTCAATTTTCATATGAAAGAACGAAAGGGAATTTAAACGTTAAATTGTTAAATTTTCGCCCAATGCTATATTAAATCTACTCATAAATATTTTTAATAGTTCTGTATCGGAAGGGGTGTTTCCTAAAATATTTAAGAGAAACCTTTACACAAGAAAGGAAACAAACTTAATATTGGAAATTACCGACCAATATCTCTACTACCCACTTTCTCAAAAATCCTAGAAAAATTATTCTATAAGCGTCTTCTAGATTTTTTATCAAAATATAACATTCTCTCTGACGATCAACACGGTTTTAGGAAATCCTTTTCCACTACAAGCGCCATATTTTCCTTCTTAAACGATGTTACCACATCTCTAGACAGTGGAGAAAATCCTCAGGGTGTTTTTCTTGACTTATCCAAAGCATTCGATGTCATCGATCACGGAATTCTCCTTACCAAATTGCATTCTTTAGGCATTCGTGGACTTCCACATCAATGGCTAACTTCTTATTTAAAAGATAGATATCAACAGACATACTCGCAATAGGAATAATATTCATCGCCCTAGAGTGTCAATCACTCTTTGCCAAAAAGGACCTTATCATTCGGGAATCTTTCTATATAATTCTTTGCCAAAGAATATAAAAGACATTATGAAATTGAATATCTTCAAATTCGCGGTTAAAAACTACATCCTGCACCAGTGCTTCGACATTGTAAAATAATTTATTGATTTTAATAAAAGTTAAATCCGTCTTGTACTTTATCACGCCATTGCTGTAGTACTTTTTAAATAACTTATAACAATTTCAAAAACTATTTTCTTGCATGATTGTGTTGTCTTATGGCTCATATTAATTTAGTTTTATGTGTACTCAACTTTGGCACGGTTGTGTACATAAATTCTGTAGCCCCATCCTGGCCCGGGTTTTTCTCCGTTTTTCCTTCGGGTAGAGGCGGATTTCTTATACAGGTTCTCTAGGCTTTGTCTAGGGGCGTGTTTATTGTAACAATAAATCGTGAATTTAGTGTTTTTTCAACTCTTATGATTTTTAAACACTATACTCAGAATAATCTATAGTTCGATAATAACTTGTACATGTAAATTTACAAACATATTTGCGTTAAATTACAAACATATTGACATTATATATGTATTATAACTCGCAGCTAACTTTTTATCTTATCTAGGAACTTTTGCTGAAAAATTTTTGAATCCGCCTCTGCCTTAGGGCCCTTGATCGGAATTGATGGGATGGTCCCTTGCTTGCTTCCGGAGAGTAAATTAGTTTATTGTCCTCCACGTGGTCATACGCAGTCTGTACTGTTTTTTGACAATAAATTTATTATAAATTTATTAAACGTGTATTATCCACTGCTACCAACTTCGTCGCGTAAAAATATCATGAAACAATCCAAAGATCAAACAAAGAATAATTATATCATTGCCTTTGAAGAACACTATTTTATTTTAGAAATTGTTAAATAATTCTCAGTATTAGACACTTCCTGTCTTGTACAAACGACGTGAACAATTAAATTCTCCAGATGTATATCATTTCACACGGAGAGGAGTTTTTTTTTAAGAATTGAGCTATTCCAAAATTTTCCATCTACTATTATATTACATCCAATAAAATTTAAAGCGAAGTGATTCAACGCAAAGAAGTAAAATGAGGCAAGACAGGAAAGAGAAGCCAAGTCTGGCTGGTTGTATAATGCACACATGAAAGAAGATCGGAAGCGTGGAACTTGACTGTGCAGATTGAGCATTAAGAATTGATCACCGTGGAGGTCCGGAGACCCAAAATGGGATGGAGTTAAATATTAAATGCACTTACGGTTCTGTCCGCTCCATTCAGGAGGTGGGACATTCACACGGAGGTCAAGCTGAGGAAGGATACTTGAGAGTTCGTAACTCATGAGCGGAAATAACAGAAAATACTTCTCTCCACATGTCGAGCAATGCAATTTTCTTGCACATAGTGTACTTAATAAGTTTATTACCCAAACAAAATGTATAGCCGAAAAGAGCCGTAACATGGGAACAATAAAGAGTATTACTCTCCGGACGCAAGAAAGGGACCAACCATATTTTTTAATTCAAAAACCCAAAGAAACCCCGAAGGAAAATCCAGGATGGGGCTACGGGCTCAGGGACAATATACCCAAAGGTGTCTTGTATGTATTTTTTAAAAAATGACGGTAATTTGAAGTCTGCGAGTGTTAAAACTATACGTGTTAATGATGTATATATGAAGTATCTTCCTAACTGGGTTTGCGTTGAAGATTACATTGTCTCTACATTCACTTACAATAATTAGGATATCTAGTATCCCAGTACAAGTTCCTTTTTTCACCAGATAGAGGTCACGTAACACACATTTCACGTATCTAATACAAAAAGATTAATGTCCCTATGTTTGTTCGGTATGCTGTGTAGACGAGACAGTTCGCTTATTCAAGTTTTACCCGTCAATCGTGAATGGAAATTTATTCGTTTCTCGAAGAAGCTCTGTGCTGGTAATAATAATTTATTGAGGTTGGACTTGGTCAAGAGAGAGGAGGGGTCTGGAAGAGACTATAATCAAAGTTATGTTACTTTTCTAAGAGCAAATTCAATCTAAGCATAAAACACATGAACGGGAACGCTCTGTATTGCAAAGTTGTAGCAGTAAATTAGATTATTGTCCTCACCGTAAGAAGTTTATAACTGCTCTCTTGACAATAAATAATTTATTTATTTACTGGCAGTCCAACTGGCATGATGTTGAAACAGGGCTGGTACACAGTGTAACCAAGACTTGCACTTCGCCATCTTCAGTGTGAATACTGATATGTGTACCAATTGCAAGGACTTCCGAATTTCTTCAAACTTAAATCTATTGCCAACATCGGCCGTTATTTATATTCACCTGCACTATTCTGTTCTTCCTGCATCGAGTGTGTGGAACGAATATTACATTGTGACTTAGTTTGCTGTGTTATTAACTTATCCCATAACCAAAATATTTATGGGATAATCAAATATTCAATTGGATCATAATGGAAAGTGAAATCAACGAATTTCTTCATCCTACTATGACATTTATATGAGTCAAGAATACATGCGATCAGTAAAATTATTGTTTGTAGATAAAATACAGTGTCTGAAATTAAAAGATTTTTTGTTAATCCATGCACATCCTATAATATTATGAATAACCTTGACTAGATATGGATAAAGATAAATATACCTCACGCTAAATTCGATGAACCAATACTATCTAGGTTCTGTGAGAATTGAAGAAAGCTCTTGAATCATATTTTTCCTGTAACTTATGAGAACGCCCTTTTAAATATCGTCACCATATTTTACGGTTTCTTTGAGAAAATAAGATGAAGGCTTCAAATATGGAACAAAAAGTATGAAAAATAATACGATAAACATCCCCCCAAATAATCTCAAAATAATTTTAACATCTCTCCTTCTCCAGTCCTTCATCAAGAGGAATTGTTTGGAGGAAATGTAAATAAATAAAATTAAAATTTCCTCTTTATAAATAAATATTTTCCTCTTTATTTACTACTTTTTTTTCTTTTCCTGGTTCGTGTACGAATAAGTCAAGAACGTATAGAGGGTGGATTTGTTTATTTCCTACGAATGCATAGTATTGCTGTCATGAGCCGGATGAGCATTGTGAGGACGACAAGAGGTGATTACAAAAATGAAGTGAAGAAAAAATCATAATTTTTTCTCTCTCGTCGGAATTCAAACCCATGAACTTTGACGTAGAACCTTCTCCTATAATTACGACTATAACCTTAAAAAGCCTCATCCTTCCCAAAAAACTTGAACGTGCAACAGGAGTCTAAACTCAATTCCTCATTCTCTTTGTGGAGATCCAAGCGATTCCACCCAAATGAACGCGCGTCAATTTCCTCCCCTCGCCGCTTTCCACAAGTGCCCTTACCTTTCACGCTTTATTGAGCAAGGAGCAAGGGTGAGTGAGTGAGTTGGGGGGTGCGCGGTGCTCTTGGCTTGGCGGGTTGCCGGTGAGGGACTCCGCGCGATTGGCTGTATTTCCGTCACAGTGACGTGAAGACGCGGTGAGGGGGTGGCGAAAGACAGGGTGGTTCCAGAGACGAGGGACGAAATGACGGCGAACGGGGTGGGAATGGTATTAGCGGAGAAGCGTTGGAAGAACGTCAGCAATAGGTGGTGGGATGAAAAAGAGTTGGATGCGGAATGTGACAGGATGAAAGTACAGGCTTCACACTTTAGAATGGGAAAGTGGTGTCGTATATGCCTCCATATACTAATTGGTAATACCCACTAAATGGAAAATAAAATAAAATAAATTTATTGTAAAAAGAGCCGTCACAAACTGCGTATGACCATGTGGAGGACAATAAACTAATTTACTCTCCGGAAGCAAGGAAGGGACCATCCCATCAATTTTGTTCAAGGGCCCGAAGGCAGAGGCAAATTTAACATTTCTACGCACTCCTAAGATAAGAATAATAGTAGTTCGGTACATGTTATAATTTTAACAATATACCAACTAATTTGTATTAATAAAACACGAAAAAGTTATTTTACAAGTACGTATTATTATAAGCAATAGATTATTTTGATAACATTGATTATAAATCGCAACTATTAATATATATATTTATTACACAGATGCCGCCCCAACGCACGAACCTATAGAGCCTGTATAAAAACACGAAGGGAATTCGCAGTAAAACCCGGGCCTCGATGGGTCTACAGAATTAATTAATGTACACAACCGAGCAAGGTTGACAACACATAGAGATGATTCTTTTAAACTATAATTATATACCTCAAAATGTATTTCCATTAGTTTCGTTTCTCGAATTTCACATTAATGAAAGTACAATTTTAGTACAGAAAGTGAATTTCCAAAGATGACATCCATTATATCGGAAAGAGAATTTGGAGGACGCGGAACTCTGTCCCATTGATTTGAACAGCCAATAATGGAAACCGGCGGAAAAATTGCTTTTGCGGGCAACCTAAAATTTCACCAGTGGCTGACTACACCAAAATAACACAACTTGTTGCAGGACAGTTTTGCGTACGTTGTCGCGGCGAAGAGTACATAATACTTTTACCTGAAATTTTCTTGGGAAAAACAATTTTTTTCTAGCTGATTAGCATGATTAAGAGATTATCTAGTCTAAGGAGCCATATGTGTGGAAGAGAAATTCCAGAGTTCAATAAATCAAATCACCATATTAAGAATTGTCTGCTAGTTGACTCTGTTGTGTTAATATTTTGATGTATAATTAACAGTGTCCTGAACAATATTATACGAAAAAAAAGACACTAAAAGGGATGGCGTTTGTTATTTGCTTCCGGATGATTATTACTGTTGAAGGTCGAAGCTACGATTCGGTAATGTAGTCAACTCCAAAGATCGGTGGTAACCTAATTTTTCACTTCGGAAAATCTACCGACACTTGAAAAACTGAAAATAATCTTGTTACCATACATTTTACGTAATAGTATCTGGCATATCAGCTTAATTGTCAGGAGAACTAGTCTTAATTGTTGAACACTGTTTAACATTTAAAAGGGAAAGAAGATGTGATTAAATATATCTTTGCCACTAAAGATTCTTGAATGACCAATGAAATCCCTCTTCTCATCCCTACAAACCCAATAAGATAAAGAAATTGTCAAATTTCTGCCATCTTGTTTCAAACAAGAAATTCCATTATGTTTCCAGTCACTGATGAAATTTATCCTTCTGATTTGAAACCATCCCGTGTAGGTGTATAATTATCTAGGAAAGCTGAAATAGGAGCCAATTCTAGAGGAACGTGGAGGGATCTACTGTGACTATCGGGAAATGTCCATAGTTGGTTACTAACTATAGCTGGTGGCCTAGAGTTGAAACTAGCGATACATATCGATAGAAAAATACGAAGCAACTGACGCCAACAATACGTCAAAAATAGGAAAGCATAATAATCTACGGAAATTAGTGGTTTAGGGAATAATCTTGAGTCATAAAAATGAATAAAAGTATCATGAAACCAACATTTTTATAGTTAGAGTATTTGAAACTAATGAATGATATAGATAAGTCTCTGTTAATTATTCCTTTATTTCTTTGACATATCACCGACAAGAGTACGATTTTTTGATACTTGATAAATAACTTCAGTAACATGAACTTTGTTTTTAAGTAAATGTTTCAAAATATCATGGTAAACTATTAGATCTAACAGGAAGGAAAGTAGTTATGTCACGAGTTGGTCAGAAAAACGTTCATTTTTCTTCATTCTTTGTTATTTTCATGAAAATTACGCGTAATGTACTACAAGAAAGAAAATTGCATGTCAAATGAATGTAAGGACCAGTATGCCATAACTATTTTTTCTGGATAATTAATTGGGATTATGGGTGGCAATTTCCATTAAAGAATTCAGGATTAATGAGGACACGAATGGATACGAATGTTGAGCGGAGTACATCGATCGACGGCAGAGATTAGTGTTGAAATACGTCATGATCCTTGGAACAAATAAAACGGATTTCTCAGAGCAGCCTGGATTGGAAACAAGAAATATAGTGAGGTAAAACTGGGAGAACGTTCTTAAGTTATCTTGATAGATAAGAAAATGAAATTTAAACTAAGGGGGGAGAAAATAGATCAGGAAGCATGAAGATACATCACTCATTTGATGGTTCTTGCGATTGACTTCATGCAATTAAGGATCAAATGGTGTCCGGCCTTCATTGCTTAACCTGATCGATGAAGTACGATACATTTCACGTAATGTACGTTTCTAATTTACCCAAAAGTGAATAATAAGTGCCTCGTCTCTGAAAAACTAAGTTGTCCGCACTTTTTACGAGAATTTAACGAAACTCATATTTTGGCTTATGTATAAGATAGTGATACACTTGCGAGATATTAATCATTATCCAAAATATAGATAAGTGTTCTGATCTCTTCAGTTATATCAGGCGTTCAGTTATATCAGGCGTTTTCAACTCTTCATGATGTTTTTAAAATATTACTAAGAGGGAGGGAATAGTGCTTTTTCATCATGCAAAGGGCATTTATGAGTTGTTTACCTAAAATAACGATTCGGAATATTAATGTTCCTGTTCATTTGGATGGATCTTAAAAACAAACTTTTGAAATTTAAACAGAAAACCCTCTTATTTTTTGTATTTATTTAATAAGACAACTATAAAATTTCAGATTATAAAATATATTTTAGAGATTACTGAGTTTTAAAATTTCAAAATTTTAAGGCTTAGCAGCGTCTCCTATAATAATAAATTTATTATTAGAAAAGCAGTACAAACAGCGTATGACTACGTGAAGGACAATAAACTAATTTACTCTCCGGAAACAAGCAAGGGACAATCCCATCGACACGAATCAAGAGCCCCAGGGCAGCGGCGGAGCGCGGTGTGGCGATGGAGGCGGCGACCAAAACAACTGTGGAGATGGCGAGAGACACTAGAAGAGATTGGCGTGCAAGGAGACGACAGTTCGCGACCCAACGGGGAGACTACCCCACCTGCAAGGAGAAGTTGGTGGACGGGGTCGAGGCAAAATGTTTGAGACGGCATCGGGCATGCTACCCCGCGTGCAAGGAGATGTTGGTGGACGGGGTCGAGGCAAAATGTTTGAGACGGCATCGAGCATGCTACCCCGCGTGCAAGGAGGCTACCATGCTCTCCAACTTTGCTGTCGCTGGACTGCCTGTCTTAATCCGAGAACACGGAATCTCGGATGGAAGATCATTTTTTGTTATTGAGTTGGATTTAATTTTGATTTTTAGTAATAAATAATTTGATTGTTGCTACGTGTTCCTATCTTAGAGACTAGCCGGTTCCCTCTGCCCGTATGGCCGGAGGTTCCTCTCGACCCCGCAATAAATTGTTTAGTCACAATTGAAGTTGAATAATCATTTGAATTGTGTACCCTTCCATTTTGTTTAATATATTTAAATAAGATTCCTACAAAAATTTCAGAATTTAGAAATTTATTTAAAGACGTTGATGTATTAAACTTTCATGTTGCTCGTGTGTTTTATATATGAATTTGGTGCTCACAGTCTTCAAAATGTTGAGAACGTCTAATTTACATATAAAAAACCCTCTAATAATAACCAGAAGACTTCTGCATTGGATTCCTTCTTGTACACAAGGTACGTAACATTCAATGGAGCAAGGAAATTAGGGGTTGTTCACTTCCCCTACAAATAAACATTCCAACTCCCTCGCAAATGACGGAGTCTCATTTTTTAACAGAGATGTTACATTAATGCACCCTTTAGTCATTTAAATGCAGAATTACACTACGGTGAGCTGAATGAGGAAACCTACGCCACATTGCAATTATTAAACATATAACATCATTCCAAAGGGGAAGTACTTACCTCAGGGCAACTTACGATGCCCATAATTAAGTGTGTTATTAATAAAACCATTAGAAATGTAGAAATGACGCACTTACGAATTTAATTAGGGAATAAGTATTTTGAAGGTTAACTTTATTTTTTAAATCTGTAATAAGAAAGATAGAAATGGTTTTTGACAATACATGTCAATAAAATATAGAAAAAAGAGTAAAATTCGCTTACGCAGCCTAAACGGTTAAAGATAAGTGAGAACTATGAATGGAAACATTACTTGCATAAAACATTCTACAAAAAATGTCCGCGACAGCATTTGTCTAGCGACAAAATGAATCTAAATTATAGATATATCGTTATAACAAGTAGAACTATTAAAACACTTCAAGCTAAAAGAGAAATGTATGACTGACAAATGAATCATCATCACATTTATGGATCATTTGTTTTGTGCATTTAACAATAATCGAGAACGTCTTTATATCTTAAAATTTAGATGAACAATTTTGATTCTACAAGAATTTTAATGAAACTGTGCAGTCGTGTCACTGAACGGAAGCAAAAATTCCACCGGCGCGGCCCCCACGAGGTGATGTAGAGTATACAGTATAAATTTGTTTTATTATGGTTTTGAAATATTAGGATTCAGTACATGATTTTAAAAATCAGTAAGTAAAAGTATTTCAGTAAGTAGAAGTTATTCTTCCAGAGTTTTATTGATATATTTAATAAAGATATAAAACGATAAAATACTAAACAATTGTCCACAAAAGATTAAATTTAATCTCGAAATCTGTATTCAATAATTATAAATATAGTTTAATAAACTAGTATTCGGAAACGTTTCAGAAATTTACAAATCAATTAATAACTTTATTCAGAATAGACGCTGTAAGATTTAAAATACTTTTCTTATTGTTTCGAACATAATTAAAAAGTCGACAAATTTTTCCGTATGATCATTTCAGTCTGGAATTGAAATCCAGCAATGTATGTAGCGTAACCAATGAGTTCCGCTTGTCCTACGGGAGATCTGTGGTTAGGTTAGGGAAGTGTACCCATCAGGCAATTTCCCTTCATCATCAACTGATTGGATGCTTCACGCATGTCGGTTACAAAAACACTGAAAGCAAATTAAAGGAACAGTAAAACTCTTCCGAATCTAGATGGCAACTTGGAATATTTAAGACTAATATTAATCGAGTTAGTTCATAGATGCTATGTATCGTACACTATGTCACATTTGACACAATAGCATTAATATATCTATTCTTATAACAACAGTTTTTAACTACTTTAAACGCATATATTTTTATAATACCTTTAACAACAGGTAATTTCACTCCAAATTTACTATTTGATGTTCGTATGATGAAAAATTCCTCAGAATCCTATCGGGGTATGAAAATGGATGGAAGGGATATAAAGAATTGATTCAATTTTCAAAAGTATTTTAGAAATATTTTACCCATTAGTTAGGAAACCCATCCAGTCACAATAGCACAGAAAGTGACCTGTAGTGGAGCGGGAGCGCGTGTGAATGGCGCTTCCGAACCGTTTTAGTCGTTGGAGTGGTGATCCTTTTCGAACGGCGAACTTATCATTGCATTCTATGTACGCCAGGTTCTGTAATCTCTACAAGTTTAAAAACGGAGCACTATTACATATTATATATTTTGATACAAATAATGCAATATAGGAACATGAGTTAATAAACCATTTAGCATTTACATTTTAGAAAGACTACTCAGACATGAGATCTCAATTCAAGCATCATGTACTTTTTCTCGCCTCGTCTAGCAATGTTGTAAACGTGTCATTGAACTGTAGATGTGGGTGGCCGAATGATTAGGAACTGTCTTTCATGAAAATGTTCTGTGAGTGCAGTAGGTCCGAAATATTGCCCTGATCACTTTCTACAAGGTATATTTCCTAATATCTCAAAAAGCTTAAGAGATTTTACAAAGTAGATTTGCTCATTATGAAATGAGGAACATTTTTGGTTTCGAATATGACATTTACATATCATTTGAAAATATTGAAATTTTATAATCATTACAATCTTATTTGCGCATTCATTAGTATATTGATATGTTCACAAATACTCACAAATATATACATAGAAATAAAATTTTATCTTTTATGACAACAATAATATTTTAAAATATATTACACGACCTTTGTTGGGAACAACAGAATATTTGTTCCATCTTTACGTAACGCAACATTTAAACCCTGTTCGGAGTCTCCTTCAGGTGTTACAAAATACCTCATGAAGACGCCCACTTTGTTCAAACTTTATGTTCCGAAATAAGTCTACAATAAATATTTTGTGGAGTAACTCTGTAGGAATATGAGTTAATAAAGCCTTGACATTCGCCATCTAGTGTTTAACATTATATAAGGACGGCTGAGACATGAGAGTTCCATGCAAGGAAGCCATGAATACGCGTCTGCGTTGAAGTCACGTAAACGCTACGTGTCAAACTCTCTATGATGGATAATTCTCGAAGCCATTTTGGTTGCCGAAGGGGAAACTTGTAGTGAGAGATCGACGAAACACAGCTGTGGTTGAGGGCTTTCAGGAAATCGCCCTGGACGAGGAGAGAGCTGGGATTCGCGTATGGACAGGCGTCGGACACGGGTCATGGACTTGAATATTCCTGGCATGCGAATGAGGGCGCCTTGACACGGGGTGACGCTGTGACGTATAGACGAGGATGGGGGATGGATAGTCCCAATCATCAAGTCCCCGTGACAAGAATGTGACGGGATCGCAACCTTAGAGTATGGCGAGTAGCTACTTGATGAACGTATAAGTTCGATACACCGAGAGGTGAGATGAGCAACAATTAATAATAGGACTCAAGAAGTCATGAATAGCAATGAAGTTTTTTTGAAGCCTCTCCCAGACTGTTCCATACTCGGCAAACAATTTGAAAGAGCTGAATGCAAAACTGAGGTTATCGAGAAAAAAACGCACGTCCAAAGATATCTCCATTGTGACATGCTACGAACGTATAGAGACAGAAGCAGCCATAAAGGAGTTCAGTACACTTCTCGTTTTTACTTCACCGTAACGATATCTGCGTTTAGCGTGTTATCTATGCTTATCCACAACAAATTGTTTACCAATATGCCTTGAAAATTCGTAATAATATTCCATGTTACGCTTCACTTGTCGTTTCAGGTGGCCTAGTCTGTTTTGTTTTTCTTCTCGAGGCACAGTAAAATCGACTGGCCTTCACAAAGAACATGAGAATTAACACGACTGACGAGTAAAATTAAAAAATATATTTTATTCCTCGTAGTCATTTCACACAAGATTTCAAAATAAACAAATAAAACGTTGCAATTTCTATAGAAGGGGAAGTGGATAACATTCTTCAATATGTATAAGATTAGATCAATTTTAATATTTAACATTATGTTCGTGCTATGTGAAAATCCTCATTTATAATTATTTAAAATCATAATGACCAATTTTTAGAAAAAATTTCTACTGTTGAGAACATTAAGTTGAATTCAATCGCCATGTCCATTTTCTCGCCTCCAATAGCAATGTTGAAAACGTGTCATTAAACTGAAGGCGTCATTAAATACAACAAGGTCGCTGAATGGTTAGAAACTGTTCTTGCTAATTGTGGAGCGTTAGAAACATTATCAAAGAATGATAAATTAAACGTCGTACGAATGTTGCATAAAATAATTTCAACCAGGAATACCTAGAAAGAGAGCGAATTTATGCAGGTTATTTAAACTTTCACTTTACTTTAACCCAGAGGCTACTTCATTTGAAGTTTAAAGTATACTTTTGAAAAATATTTAAAAACTGTTCCAACTATTTTATTTTTCTTAAATATACTGTATTCATAGTGTAATTAGTATATGTTTAATTCGCATTATCGGTAAAGTTTGGTATAGATGCAGTGAAATTATTTTCACTCACATCGCGTACTTTTTGGTTTGCCAATGGTGAGAATCCAAAGAGTGTGTTTGTAGATGTGTCATTTTAATGTTATTTTTAAAGGATAATAGAAGATATTGTGCATCTCATGTTTCTCATTGTATTTGGAATCTTCCACCCACACGAACGTCCTTAGTCGCGAATTCACATCCAATGACGGTGTATCC
>NNCF01130138.1:163102-218230 GCA_002313205.1 Laupala kohalensis | reverse complement strand
ATTTTTGTTGTGATTCTGAGTCGATTCGGGAGATGATTCTCCGTGCTGATTTTTCTATTTTTGATTCGACTGATTTTCTATTCGGATTCTAAGTTGATTTAGTGTAAAATTCGTAATTGAATTTCTATTTTGATTCCAAGTTGGATCTTATTTTTAGTTGGATTTTATAAGCTGATTTGCTATTTTGAATTTGGAGATGATTCTCCGTGCTGATTTTCTATTTTAATTTTGTGAGCTAATTCTCTATTTTGGTTCTGGTGGGATTCAGACAGTGACTGCTGACGTTGAATTGTGAGATGAGTCGAATATGATTTTTGGTGTGAATTTTTGAGGACTCAGAGATTTTTTTTGTGAGACGATTCGAACAAGATTTTTGGTGATGATTAGTGAGAGGACTCTGAGAATTTTGTTAGATGATTCTAAATTGATACTGATGAGATTCAGATGTTGACTTGGAATTGATTTCGATTTTGGACTTGTTATCCGAGAGTGTCGTGATTGTGATCGAGCAAATAACGATTTTCGATAAAGTGAAGTGTGGTAAAATTGACGGAGGGTATAGCTATCGTGAGACCAACAGGTCCGCCTGAGAACCCAAAGTGATTATCGATGCAGGTGACAATAGTAGCAGTATCATAAAACAGTGTAGGAAACAGTGAATGTCGTTGAGTCGTGTTGAGTTGCGGTTGTTAATTTGTGTGTCAGAGAAGTCAGCGTGATGGCCAGATAATTAGTGACGTGTAGTCCGGAGGTCAGCGGCGAGCAGGTATTCGAGACGCAATACATAAGCCAGCGACCAAAATTAAAGTAAATGTTGCCATCGACGTAAAAGTAAAGAGATATTAATTCAAAAGAACAACGTGTCACGACACGGCCGTGAGAGACATTCATTCATAGAAGCAGTAGGAGATCGAACTTTGGTGTTGCGTGAAGATTACCATTCACAAACAATTAAGCTGATGAGCAATGAACTCTGATCGCTCCGCACATCCGACATTCACAGACAGCTGGTATGTGATCATCAAGGACACTAACGAAGAAAAATTGTGTTAAGGCCTAGAGTAATAAAATAAGTAAATTGTCAGTGTATTCAATGTCAGCAGGTCCTGAGTGTAAATGTAATATGTTGTAAAGTGTGATCCCTGAAAGGCTGAACAAGTTACCACAGAAATTAGTGAGTACCCAAACAGACACAAATAAGGAAACACCGTGTCGCAGTAGGCGTAAAAGGTGTAGGACAATGATTGTTATAAATGTCAAAATAGTGTATTTAGTGTAAATAAAGTATGTTTGTTTGCTGCTCGAACACCGGAGCACTGTGTTTAATTGTAAGTGGCTCCCATAGAAATGAGTACTCTGTTCCCTCCCCTTTTAGGTTCATTAATAAAAAAAAATTATCTAAATTAATTTTTTTTGAGACTTTATTATAACTATTATTATTATTATTATTATTATTTAAATTAATTAGTCCGCCTCAATGTTAACATGGGGAATTTTTATTTCGCGGGAATGGATATGAGTTTCAATTGCTTCTCCATGTATTTCCGTTTATTCTTCTAAGATCGATATTTCACGCAATTAACAAAAAATTTCATGTTTTAATGATCTAATTATGTTAGGTTTATCACAAACGTAGCAAGGTAAAAGAAGTGAGCGTAAACGTTTCTCTTTAATTATCAATCGTGCGAGTGTCAATCAGACCAAAAAAAAATTAATTAATTTACATGTATTTTATATACCGTAACGTGAATTCCAAAGTTCTGATTCGACTTGTATTTTCTTTTTAGAGAAATTTGTCCTAAAGTTATTTACATATATGTTCCATTTACAGATACATTAAAAAATGTTGCATAAAAGCTATATGTAAAAATACAATCCACAATATAATTATATATAGAAATACAATCCACTATATATAAACGAACATGTTAATTAGAAGGACCTTCCTACAAAGTTCCTGCGTTGATCATCCACTAGGTGACATAAAATGCAGGTTACATTTTCTAATTTTTTGTCTGTATACACAATATGCAAAATGCACCAATATATCAGCAATTAGGTGACATGAAGGAAGGCGAAACGTATCGTTCAGGAGCTTATATACATTGTTATGTGTGAGAGATATATAGTTTCGGAAAGAAACGATTATTTTAGAGGGTCTACCACGATAAATTGGTCAAACAGCCTTTTACACTGATTTTCAAGAGACATGGCTCATTCCATGTTTTATTAAACTTTTATCTTATTGATCTCAAACCAAAAACAAGCTCTAATATTCAACTTCCAGATCGACTTATCTCAACTATTGAACGAGTAGAATCGAGACATATTTGCCTGAAGAAGAATCTGTAAGAAGGAAATCGCTGTCAGTCCATACTACGGGGCAGTGAACGATGATACTAACCTCAAAATATTTACGCCTGATTGGTAAGCAACCCACAGTGCTCACTCACAGTGCGGGTGCGATTCACCTTAGAAATCATTTATTTAGTTTCAGTCTGTAAATTGAACAGAGCAATCTCGCGGCGTGTCTAGTCACCATAACATTTTTACATGACAGTCACATTTTTACAGTCACAGTCACATTTTACATGACAATGCAAGGGAACTATAGTGAAGGTATTACTTTTTTCAAATGCGACCCGTGGCGGCTCCCCGTTGCTTTCCACAGGTTCAATCCATGATGGAAACACCCATATTTTACGAATTGGAAACGAATTTTATGAACATATTTTTAGGTGTAAATTCGAGCTCAGAACCAGAGAAGTCATCCGCTTCATCCGCCACTGGGCCGGTCTCAATTCACTAAGAAACACAATTTTTGTTTCTACCCGAACTCCACTCACACCGTCGTTCATAATCCCTGGAATACGTTTTGTCAGTAATAGTTGCCTGCTACACACACACGGTCTACAGACCTTAGTGTGTCTTAATTCTACCTCACATCACTCAGAATATGTGAAGTTTTGAAAAGAGGAGTGAGTAATAGGGCTTTAGTGGACGCTTGACATGTAAGGTTGTAAAAATTTATTTAAAAATAATATGAATAGAACACAGACTTGTTTCATCTTCTTCATAAAGTTTTTAGATGTATCAAAAAATTTCTAAAACAAGTTAGTCCAATTTGTAACGAAGACGTTTATTATAAGCAGAACTTGACAAGTTCTATATTTTATTTTGAAATCCATTCAAAATTGAGAGCAAGCATTATAGATTGCAACAAAATAATTCCGGCGAAACTCTAAATTCCAAAACTAAGCTTCGCCATATCCCGTGAAGCATTCGCAACTTTTCGTAAGATTCGCTCCACTCCATGCACCGTAATGAAGGGAACACGGTCCAGCGAAGGCCACTTCCGAAGGGCCCTCTACACACTGGTGGTATCCGCTCGGAGCCAGTGGCGCACCCAACCGCTCATCTGTTCCCAGTGACGTGGGGGTTTGCGGCCGAATCAGGGCGGTGCAGTGGCGGCTGCGTGCTCGCATCGACGCAACTGCGATTATACCACATCATCGCTCAGGTGCGCATTGGAATCACACGTTTGTTCCGCTGCGGTCGGCTGCTTAGTGGCTGCAGAGGACACCTAGCGCGGCAGAGAACAAGCGGGGTGGTTGTTTGGGAATGACACGAGGGGACCACGAAGGTAAATCATGCCGCGAAATGATTATGTTTTATTTTGAAACATATACTGTTTCACACTTCACTTCTATTATCTATGAATTCGGTGCATATGTAGTTCAAATGCCTGTCATCAAATTCGTTTTTAATAGAGGTAATCCTTAAAATACGTCCACATAAATGGTCAATTTTTTATCTCACAAAGACGAGACTCGGCCTTTAGTGAACAAATTTATTAAGTAACTAGTTCCCATTTGAGAAAAAGGAACAAAGATACAATATTTTTGTAACTTGTTGAAACAATTTTCATATTCATACACTAATTTTCGAAAGGTGAAAATTTTCAGGTCTTCCGGAGATTAGGTTAAGTAGAAAGGGTGTACTATTGTAGAAGGCGAACGGGTGGTGAAGTGGTTAACACCCCTGCGATTAAAGCAGGAGTCCCGTATTCAATTCCCGGCTCGTCACCATTTTCACTGGACTGAAAGTTATCACATATCTTCTCCACGTGTAAGTGTGTACTCGTAAGAAATATAGGGAATATAAATGTTTATTTCACAGACATAACATAAGTGGAGGAGTTGGAGGTAATAAACTGAGATGGTGATGGACGCAGCTCAGCATCTGCCAGTGCCCGAGTCCTTGCTGTCATCATCATGAGCTACTTCACTTACTCCCTCCAGCGCTGCGTCCTTTGTCGCAATAATCCTCTGGCGTCTCGCAAGGAAACGCCTTTGGCTCTCTAACGCTCCTCTGCAAGCATCTACAAGCTTATGTCACACAGCGAGGCTCCAGGAAAATTAATAGAACCGTTCACATATTTCATTTTGTGTGTTCGATTTTGCTTTGTGCACACCAAGACTCAATTTGATTAGTCAACTTTGGGGTAATTAAAAAGACGTTAATTTTATTGCTTACGAAAGTATTCTAAAATAATTTTAAATTATGCGAGATAACTAATAATGAAAAAAATGTTTATATAAGTTTTCTTCTTAACACAGGTCATTAGCAACTTCAAGAAATTTTGTTAACGATACAGTGAATAAAAATAAATTAGTAACAATAAACACAGTAACAAAATAGATATTGCAAATAAAAAAATACTCTAATAAACTTGAATATAACACAAATTTATAATTAGTTTTTCAAGTTGTGACCATTTTAAAAGATGTAGCACCTTTGTCATCCATTGGGAGTTTCGATTACCGTAGAAATATTACTTGGGATATTTAAGGAATTTTTGAGTTTAGGGCGCTGCAAGATAAGGTGGGAACACTGTATCTCCAGAAAGCTGACTAAACTCGGGGTCCATCTTCTTCATCAACCTAGTCAAATTGGTTTATCTCATCTTCACAAGGTAAATTTAGGGAAGGTACCTTCTTTGGTTGTTTTCTTACTAGGTGTAATATCAAAGGTTTTGATTTCCATTGAAAAATTATTTGTCCAACAATATACAATTAATGGATACGTGATACATTTCTAATTTCTTTGAAACAAAAACAAAATTTGAACAACCGTTATCTGTTCCACTGCTTTACATTTCTAAATAAACAAACAAACAAACGAATAAATAAGTAAATTTATTGTTAAAGAACCAGTTACAATCTGTGTATAACCACGTGGAGGACAATGAATTAATTTAATCTTTGGAAGCAAGCAAGGGACCATCCCATCAAATTCGATCACGGGTCTTGAGACACAGGTTGATTTAAGCACACTTCTAACAATATATTTTTTAAACGACGTTTACGTTTCCTTCTGAGTTTGAAATTACGGAACTAGTTTTTTTTTTAATTGGCAAATTTTGCCATTTTGGAACTAATAAATCGTGATGTATTTAAAAAGTTGTCATTGTTTTTACTACAACAATAATTCGTTTTTTATATAAAAGTTAAACAAAATAGTCATTCTTATTTAGAACCCAGAGTAAACCGTATTCGTTTTTTCAAAACATTAAAAAAACCTGGAAGCACACTGGAGCTGAGAAAAAAATTGTAGTTTCCTATCAATTACGTTAGTAGCAATGTGAATCATGGAAAGTTCTAACATGTTGCAGAAAATTCGGGTCGCAATAATATTGACTTATACCTCATTCAACAGTTTTTCTTAATGAAACACACAAATTTCGTACCTCTTCTCGTTTATCGTTGTCTCCTTTTATTGCATTTCTCTGTCTCTGTCCCCGTCTTCTTATTCAGTACTCAATTACAAAGTTGCTCCGGAGTTGATTGCCAAATATTAGTAATCACGATGCATGCACAGTATATTTTAAAACTAAAATTTATTACTGTGTATGTTTTGTGTGAAAAAAATTAATGCTGTTAAATCCTATATTTATTTTAACTTCGTTTGACTTATTTATATAATTTTAAATTATTTGACTCATATTTTTTTATATTATTGACTGTGTATGATTGTAAATAAATAGAAAGAAATTTCAGGTTTGACTGCCCTCTCGGTTGAATACCAAAATTATGTTTCGGATATATCACTCCCAATTATTATTCTGAAAGATTAATCATGTTACGTCGAATGAAAATGGGAGACGGGACCGGGGTTCGAACCCGGGACCTTGAGCTTTGAGGTTCGAACCCCGGTCCCGTCTCCCATTTTCATTCGACGTAACATGATTAATCTGTTACCTGGCGGTGAGGTTCACCGCAATCTAAGAGATTTCTATATTCTGAAAGAGTTATATTTCCGAGAAGTCATTTAACCCTTTGAGTACCGGCGGTTTCTCCTTAAAACCATCTTTTATATCTCTTTATCGAGAGTCCCAGTGACTCCACTGTGAATCAACCGGCTCCAATGCGAAGCAGAGACGTCTAGCGGCCGACTTCGGTACTCGTTTAAACAAAGCTTCTATTACCGGCCGTTTTTTTAAAAATATATTCGTTGAGGTGTGAGTGCAGTCATGACGTGAAATGCGAATGAGAATTGTGGTTGCAAATTATTTATTAATTCCTGATCAAGAATAATTTTATCTGTGAAAATTGTGTCAGAGTAGTAAACCACACTCAACCTATGGACCCTACTCATTTTAGTTTTTATCTGAGAACATTAGCGAACTATTTTATGGGTGGTTTCGCCCAGAAACCACTGGTCTGGAACACAATTGTACTGTTTTCTGCATGTTTTGGCATATAACTAGAATGTATTGATTGTTGCCATTGGATTTCATTGTTATTGTCTTTTTGGATAAAATGACTTCATGGAAGATAGAGAATCTAGACAAAGATGAAATTTTCAGAAATTTAGAAGAAATTTTTACTGACGTTTATTCCGCAACATCAGTTACTGAGGATGATCAAGTCCTCCTTTTGAGGCGACTACGTCAGATATTTTAATGCTGGAAACTTGTGTTCCAAACTTATTATATGCTACCCAAAAGCAGAGCGGAAGTATTATTCTCCTGCAACAAATGGAGAAAAGAAAATATTTCTTGGATTGAATATTTTAATGGGAATGAAAACTCTCACCGGTTCCAAAGACTGTTTGTCAGCGAATCCTTCGCTGCAAGATGAATGACTCGCAAACCATTTCGAATATCCTTAGCTTATGGACTACATAGTGTTGCATGTAGTAAAATATCAAGAAAAAAAATAGTTCACCTGCAAGTAACAAAAGCAAATTCAAATAACTTGTCTCACAAGAAACGAGAACAATGAAGTCCGATCACATGCCTGTTGCAGGCAAATCTCTTCGTTGTGCTCACTGCAGTGCAAAATCTCAGCCAAATAATACAAAATGGGCATGCTCTACTGGTAATGTTGAAGTATGTCTTGAGAAATCATAAATTATTTTGAGAAATATCTAAAAAATAAATAAAAAGGTGTTACGTCGCACTGGTTACTAAGTAAAACAACCTCTCCAAAATACGTTGTATTTTCCAAAATTTCAATTTTGGTAGTGAATAGGTATTAACATATCAATATATGTTTATTGTTAAAATGATTTTTGATTTGTTTTTAAAGTCTTGGGACTCAAAGGGTTAATTTTAATACATTCTCTTTATCATCATCGCTGATAAGAAAACGAAACGTTTTCGGGCAGTAGACAAGAAAATTGTCTCCTAGTTCTCTCTTCACCCTCGTCATCGACGGACTTCCCATTCGTCCTACGCCTTCCGTCCCTTTAAGTCCCATCCAATCCTCCGAACGTCGTGTCTCGCTCTTTCACGAGAAAACACTTTCGAGATTTTAGCTTCGCGATCGACAGCGGGTTTCCGAGAGATCGACAGACGGGCTAAGCATCGAACTGAGCGCACCAATGCGAGGGAGATGGAGGAAAGGGTTAAGCAGGTCACATCGGAAAAGGGTTTGAGCAGGAGTGGACAGAACAGATAAGATAGAAAAGAGCGGAAGAATATACTCGGATATTGAGAGAGTAAATAAATGAGAAGTAAAATGATTTCAAGTAACGTGGATGAACGGGAAAATAATTAATGGGCTGAAGATGATGACAGTGTATAATAAAATATAAAAAGAACTTTAGTGGAAGGTCATAACGAATCCAATATTTAAATACGTTTTTCAACTTTTATTTATAATGCATCGTCTACGACAAGGGGAAAATTGCGATGGGCCGGAACTCGAACCAGGGACCTCCTGCTTTGGCCGCAAGTGTGNAGTTGAGTACGAGCTTGAGGAGTCGAGGCGGGTGATCCAGTGAACAGCGCAACCGCGGCCAAAGCAAGAGGTCCCCGGTTCATGTCCCCGGTCCGTCGCAATTTTCCCCTTGTCGTAGACGATGCAAACTTCTCTTCTCGAGTAGAATATACTCGGAATTTTTAAGTTATTTCACTTATTATGTTTTTCTGTTCGAAACGAAATTTAAAATAAACAAAGTTTACAATTAATTACTGATATAAAATCTTAACCATTTATATCAACAGTTATTCAATTTTTTTTTAAAATACGTTATGAGTACGTTAACATAAATAGCAAGTTTCACTAAGCGGAATTAAATTTTAATTTTTGTAATGATTAAAATCGAAGTTTACTAATTCCTTTTTTTTTTTTTTTCAAAAACTCTTCTAGAACAGAGTTGATGAGGAAAAGCAAGGAGATGCGAGTATTTGGCCAAAAGAGTTTCCTAGAACTGGAACTGAGAGAAGCAGAGAAAAGCGACCAGAAGGGGAAAAGAAGAAGAGAGGGGGGGGATGCGGAGGAATCACGAAACTGCGGTGGCAGCAAACGGAACGTCGAAGCTCTGTTGCAGGGAGTGGGATTTCGTGATGTGACGCCTGTCGTGCCTCTTGGCTGATCCTGCGCTTACACACCGAAGTCCCCGCCACGCTCCTCGCTTCGAACGTACAAGTGATGGAACATCGACTCGGAGAGAAATCCTCGAAATTGTACAGTTGGAAATGTCCTGCTACGTTTTGTGAGAGGAATTCAATGTACCATCAAAACGCAATGAGAAGGAATATGAAGACAATTCATTTTTTTTTTGTGGGTTATTGTTAAACATTAAATTAAAAATGCAAGAGTTACGACCTTTTATGGACAAACAGTATATATTTTGTGATAAAAACGCATATGTTCAATTGTTCTGTTATGTTTCTTGTTATAATTTATTATAATTTGAACCAACAGACGACGACTTCAATCGAAACTCGAAACATTGCGAGTTTTTATCAAAAAAACATACTTTTCGTCCAGAAACGTTTGAGGGTCTTCCATTAATTGTTCGATTAGATTATATAATAGAATTGTAAATCGCTACTTTTTTACTGTACAATTTCTTACAAAACTAGTGATACCTGGACATTTCGAATATACATGTGTCGTATCGCTCGCGTCCTTGGGAAACTATTGGTTCATTTCTACAATTTATTGAGAGTAGGTCATTGTTTATTGTTACCTGATGTTCGTATTTGTAACCATCACAGAATAAATAAAACAATTCAAAGTATAATAATCGTCAGAAACAAAGACTATTTCGAGATTTTTCAACATCATTACGAATTGAGTCTGTGAGAAACTATTCAAGAAATTTCGCGATATCCACTTTCGTGTATGTGTCAATTTGTTACTTCAGCAGAAAAACCACAAATAAGAATTAAACTTGTGCATTTACTTTGGCGGTTTTTATAATTGCGTCCTGTTTCTAGATATTTCTATCCGTCCACATTTACTTCTGATATAGCACTTCCGGTTCCCAAATTTTAAAAAAATGAAAAAAATAAATAAATGTTTGTTGAATGTTTATTAAAATCTCGATAAATAAGAAAAATATGACGCCATTACCAAATATGTCGTTACCATGTATTTACAAGAACTTGATTATATTTACCAAAACATTTAAACCATTATTTTTATGTAAATTATTCTCTTTACTTCATAACAATTAAATTCCAACTGTTTCCATTACAAGAGATGTAATAGCTGAGAGGGGACCAACACACAGTTCTTTAAAAATCAACAGAGCTGTATATTTTGAAACGAAACATTGAACGTTTAATTTTTATAATAATTAATTTTACTCATTTCAGGAATGTAACGCCTCAAATGTATTATAATTTCTTGAATATCATTTATTATCGTTTCAAACACATGCAGAATATATACATTACACACAGAACATTAACTTACCCTAATTGCATAAGGTTTCATTGAAAGGTCATAACATCGCAATTAATGCTCTATCAAGTATGAACACTCATCGATAAATAATTATACAAAATAGTTCCCGAGTTAAGTGATAAAATGAACATTTTCCGAATTCGAAACAATTGGGGAAGTAAGATACACTAAATTTGGAGGGTAAGGTGAAAATATAAAATGTGAAAAAATATATGTACAAAGGAAGTCATGTCAAACTAATTTGGGGGAATTGAAATAATAAGAGAATAATTTTAAACATGATCCGAATTGCACTTCTGTTCCACAAAATGTGCAAAATTTAACTAACCGTTCATGCATATCTGTGTACATAAAACACTACATTTTAATGGGCAATGATCGTTAATGTTACACAAATATGCAATTTATTTTAGAGACACTTCGAAAGTAAAATGTGATTATTTTTTAGGTATAATGGTTGAAAAAATAGTACAGTAGAACATCCATTAACCGTGTTCACTATTAACCGTGGTGCTCACTCTACTGTCTAAAAATGAATTCAAGCACAATTTTTACTATAGAGTAAATTAGTTAATTGTCTTTCACGTCGTCATACGCAGATTGTACTGCTTTTTTATTATAAATGCCATATAATTTATAAATCAACTACTCCCTACTATTTTCACAGTTGTACATAGGTTCTTCAAAACTTAGAGACAGAGATTCTTAGGTACCAATAAAATTTTGACTTCCGGGAAGTAATGAATTTGAGAATGATTAAAAATGAAATAAGGAAACTCATTTCAAACTGCAAGAAACGAAGATTGATTACTCACATTTCAACCCCTGATAACGTGACGTTCTGTACACATATGTATGCATGTTTATGTATATAATTCATTAAAGAAAGTGTCTCGATTTACCGTGGTTTTCATTTATCCGTGCTACCCCTCCCCCATTACCCCGGATAATCGAGGTTCTCCTGTAATAAATATTGATGAATAGTGCACTCACAAATAATGATTTATTAGGCTCTACATTACACTACTTCTTCAATATAATGCCAATGCTAATAATAATACATTTATTGTCAAAGAACACAGTTACAAACTGCGTATGAAAACATGGAGGAAAAACTAATTTACTCTTCGGAAGCAAGCAAAAGACCATCCCATCAATTCCAATCAAGTGCCCTAAGACTCGTATTGCTTACTTGCTTAATCGGTACTTCAGGCATTGATGCCTATACCGTACATCATGATTGGAACAACGTTCCATTCATGATGTTTTTCAGCTTGAATACCACAAGGGCTCGCCACACCCGAGGGTGATTAATGAAATGATTTTTGGGTGATTTTTTTATGAATGATTATGGCGGTGAGATGATGATGAGTGAATGTTGTGGTGGAATGATAGGCAGGGGAAACGGGAGAACCCCGAGAAAACCTGCCGCGAGCACCGTTCCGTCCACCACCTCGGATTCTACTTGGATCGGACCGGGTTTGAACCGGCGTCCCCAGAGGTAGAAGGCGAGCGCGTTACACACTGCGCCACGGGTCGCCCAGACTCGTATTATGCTATTCACAGAATATCAACAAATTTGTATTTCATAAATCACAAAAACGTTATTTCAGAAGCACGTATTATTATAATGTACAGATTATTCTGAAAATATTGTTTATAAATCGTAACTATTAAAATAACTCAAAATTCGAGATTTATAATTTCAAATGACGCCGCCCCTAGACAAGTCTGGAGGCCCTAGAGATATACAAATTCGAAGAAAATCCCGGGTAAGTATGTTATTAAAAACATAACTATTCTGGTACTTAATTTGTTGCTTCAAATTACTTCAAATAGAAGGAGGGGTGAAGACTGCTCTACAATGCCATTTAGTGTGAATACCCTCACGAACTCTCATTTTGGGGATCCTTCCCCCACATAACGCTCAGAATCACCGGAAACTCACAACAATTCCTCAGGATGGGGACGGGGTCCTCTCGGTTGACGGCGAATGAATGCAGTGGTCGCTGTCGCACGGCGCCAACAATCGAAGACGCAACAATTAGGCGTCATGGGTTTGGGAGCGAAGCCACTTCCGCTAATTCCCGACTTCCGGGACACGTCCACCACCCCGCCCTTCTCCTTTGCAGCAATAGTGTCCCTCGAAAGCGAGGAATTGCTTCTATAGCGTAATGGCTCCGGAGGGGAGATTGTGCGGTTGAGGGCGGCAGGGCGCGGCGCGCTGGCGTAAACATATACACGTCGCAGTGCGTTTGGCTTCATCAACAATAGAGGATAATAATGTGGCATGGTTCACAACTCTCGTTTCTCCCAGGACGATAAAATGTTTAATTATCGAGTTTTAGCTTTAACGTCAGCGATGCCGAATTAATTAGTTAATTAATTTTTTCAATAATTTATTTATTATAAATGAAAGAAATGCCAAAGGTATTAAATACACAAATAAAGGAATTTTATCTGCCTCACACAATAAAATAAGTTAACTAAATGAGCATAAGACAATTCTGTGGATAAATAGATAATAAGAAAACAAACTAAAAATGAATGATCTGAAGAAACAATTTTAACTCTTAGGAGTGGGTTTAAGTGTGAAATCGGCCTCTGCCTTAAGGTCCTTGATCGGAATTGATGGGATGGTCCTTTGCTTGCTTCCGGAGAGTAAATTAATTTAGTTTGTCCTCCACGTGGTGATACGCAGTATGTAAATGACTTTTGACACTAAATTTAAAAAAATTACAATTATAGATTTCGTCAGTATATTATGTGTTAATAAAAAATCAGTCTACTTACGAGGTCGTTCAAAATATTATAATTAAATATAATAGTAGACAAGAATATTGTCAATAGTTATTTGGTGATGTAGTGTTATTATGATTCATTACTCTGGACATTTTTCCGCTACCTGTGCGCAGTTTACCTTTATTCGAGCAGTAGAGATACAGACATTACATGGAAATTATGAAACGTTTATCCTTAATTTTTCTTGTATTTGGATCTATTATTTGGATACCATTATATACGCACATTCAAATAATGAAAAGTTCTGAAAGTATCCTCCTCTAATTTTCTATGTTTTCTTCAATATTGGAACAGCAATTTTTTGCGAAAAAAAGCGATTTATCGAAGTGACTTTGATATAAGGGGAAAATACTCTTTTGAAGATCCAATAGACGTGAAATGCGAATAGATGGGGAACGATCTTCGTGATTCCAAAAACACTTTGGAGCAACCTAAAGTATTATAATGAAGTGGAAGCCACAAAGAAGTCTAATAAAACTCAAAATGAAAATGTGCAGAAAATGATCGGAATAGGAGAGGAGAAAGTCAAGGAATTAATTAAACCAAGCAAGAGAATCCTAGTAGACTGACATGTTGCAACATTAGAAAACGAAATCATTTCTTCAATTATTCTAAAATATATGTACTAAAAGGTATGTGGATAGTACTGAAAGATTCATCGTATGCGAAGTAAACATTGTCTTTAAGTTTACTTGTCAGTACCTTCTCCTAATGACGCCCGGGGCGGGAGTATTTCTGGAGACACCATCGACAAAGCTTTAGAGGCCCCGTGCACTAACGTGTTTGCATACCTACCAGTTCATATACTTCGCACCAATGCATTAAAAAGACTGGATATTAAAATGAGTTTAATTTAATTTGAGTTTTTGAAATAATAATACTTTTTTTTTCTTTCGATCTGCCGTTGAAAATGTTTCCGTAATTTAAATTTTGACTTTCTACAAATAACAAACTTCTTACAAGGTTACGTGCAAAACGTGTTAGAATTCTCGCGTTGATAAAAAGACAGGACTAATGATATTTACAATGTGATTAGAGCTAAACGTGACGTAAATAAGATATACGTAATGGCTATCTAAAATGTATAAACTACTTAAAAGCATTGAAGGACGACTATGATAATAGCGATGTCTCCCCCAGGGGACTTATATCTAGTAAGTACGTGTTTGGCGAACACGGGGCCCCGAGCTCGAGTCTGGCATTACTTCCACTTACTGGTCCCAGGTTCCTTACTTTCTCTTTCCTGACCTTCCTTGGTCACCTCTTGTTCTTTTCGATTTCGACGCTAGGGTATCTTTCATTTTCCTCTTTCTCCTCCTTTTTTTAAAAGATATATGTAATGTTTTAAGATATATTGGTATTTGAATTTTGAGTTCTAATTCAGGAGAATTTTTAGTGGGTATGGTTGAGTCATTCGGCGAGTCCCACACGCGGGGACAGTCATGTTGGCTCTCCCTAGTGCGTAACTGCATTTTCCCTACCTGTACAAGTTTTTAGGTCTCTAATGACCTCGATGTCGACGAGCCGTAAAAAGCCCACAAAAAATAGCGTTATCATATCCTGTGTCACAACAATCAGAAAACAACTATTAAACGTAAGAATTGATCAGGTAGATAGCAATAGCTCATAAAGCGCAAAACGATAGTCAATAAACAAGTATGAAGATTGCTGCTGGACGTGAAACTCAATCAAGTTTTGAATTAAATTTCTGTTATTAAGAATGAATAAAATTAGAACCCTCTACGTGTGTTTGTAAAAACCAATAAGAAAAAAATTATTTTGATTTTATAATATTTTTTTTTGCTGAGTAAAAGTAGATTAGTCTAAGAAACATCCCGCACAACGCATGGTAATCTGTTAGTTAATTATAGGCTCAACTATTTTACGGTTTTAAAAATGTTTCAAATAATATTTATTTTTAAGTTTACGAGATTAGATGATATTAAGGACCATTCAGAGACCCCTTGAACGATGGGGTCTGAGGTGGACCGCCCTCTCCACCCCTGCCTAGGAACGCCACTGGTACTAACTGATATTTCTGATTTCGCTCGGGTCATAAATGACAAAATAAAATGTACGATTAGTTCTTAAAATATACGTATAAAAATATTATAACTATTTTAAATAATTCATTTATATACGAATTAAGTGTAATTATTGTATTACCAAAAAATTTCTCTTCCATTAAATATTAAATAAATATAAATATTAAATAAATTTATCGTAAAAAATTCAGTGCAAACTGCGTTTGACCACGTGGCGGACAATAAACTAATTTACTCTCTGAATGTGAGCCAGGGACCATCCCTCAATTCTGAGACAGAGATGGATTAAAAATTTCAGGAACAATAAAAATTAAGCTACATGTTATAATATCAATAGAACATAAACAAATTTATATTTAACACAAAATATTTATTTCAATACAATATGTATCATTACCATATGAGTCCTGCCACCTTTCATTATATATCTTATCGCAATGTAAAAGCGTGGAGCTTTGACCAAAAATTTTCAAATTAATTTTCTTTCCCGTGTGCTGGGTAAAAATTAAAACTAACTCAACGTCTTTTCTAGGAGTTTGCACGCAATAAACGAATATGGAAGGTCACACTTGTCTGAAACATTGAAACATAACTTCTGTATTACCTGAAATTTCACGCAGAACAGTTTTCTTTAATATGTGATAAGAAAATTGTTAAACAATTCCAGAGACATTAACCAAACCCAAATTTTAAAATTAATGGTTTCACTTATGGAAAAATCGTGAAGTTTGTACCCCGTTTTTTGACAATATTTCAGGTATTTCAGGTATCTTTTTGTATTCGTACATTAATTAGTAAGGTATTACGACTATTTACTTCTATTCACGCAGTTGGGATCGTCACTTTCTAAATACTGCTCTCTGCTTTTCACTTTCCTTTAAACACGTCATTAATAGTTTTCAATCTCAAACTCGGAAAATATCGACTTCTTCATCCAGCCTGTTGAAATTCTTAGGATAGTGTTTTGCGTATACGAACAATAAAACATTACGTATCATTTTTATAAAAGTTCCATCTGTAGAATAACTAGACTGAAAAATCATCGATAACGGATTCAATGCAATGAGAAGCGTCTCATTCTGAAGCGATGGAATTCACGGACTTTGCTAATACGATGGCGTGTCTCTATTAGCTTTCACGTGCATCCCAATAGGCGCACACGATGCGACAAAGGCTTTGATGTTTGCAACGCAGCAGAATGAACAGAAGCACAAAACACGTTCGTTGGTTCCATTGAAGGGGTGGGTTGATATCATGTACACGTTCTCACACGTGATTTGAAACACTGCGAGCAACGGAGAGGGACACTTGCGGAATCGATGGAAATGTGGTCTTGCAATAATCTGATGAAATATTACAGATTTTAATTGTATAAACTGTATGAGTGTTAATGTTAGTTATATTCACAACACACAAGTAGGTTTGCCCGAATTCCTTCATGTGAGTAATAATGAATGAATATATTTTCATAAATGAATGAACAGTTCCACCCTTGTTTCTTACGAAACTGTCTCGTTCACGAACACACTATTTACAAACTCTCTGGTTTTTCGTATAGAGGCGGTTTTCAGTTGTAATAATTAATCTCGAATTTAGAGTAACTTCAGGAGTAACGATTTAGAAACAATATAGTTGAATAATCTATAATTCAATAATATTACGTACTTGTGAACTATGTTTTTCTGCGTTTTATTAAATGCAAATCTGTTGGTATCATTTTGATATTATGACACATAGCTAACTTCGTATCTAAGGAGTGCACTGACATATTGAATCCGCCTCTCCCTCAAGACCTCGGATCAAAATTGGTAGAATCACCTTGCATCCTTCCTACCTCCCTTCAGTAAATTAATATATTGACCTCTACATAGTCATACACAGTTTGCAACTACTTTTTTGACAATACATTTTCAATAATAATAATAATAATTATTATTATTATTATTATTATTATTATTATTATCGTACTGTACTCTGGAGTATAAGTGGTAAGAAAAGAGGAAAAATATATATTTACTAGATGAGAAAGCTAGCATTTAAAAAATCTTACAATTTACACACATTCTTTTCACAAACCATACCGTTTAGATTGCAAACTTAATTGGCAAACGGATGAGGGTGTCTTCTTAAAATGTTCTGAGGTGAAATCATGGGTAAGTAATCCAGCCACCTGGAATTATTTGTTAATAATTAGATTGTTTATTATATTTCATAGGGAATAGTTTTCATAAGATACAAAATATGAATTCATATGAAGCATTAAAATACAAAATTAAAGTGAGTATATGATATCACATTCAGGCTATATGTTAAATTAAGAATTCTGAAACAACAAGACGTTTTGCTCTCATAGTAGAGTGCTTTATCAGATCGATCTTTCGGGGTTCACACAATCACATCCAGTGCGAGTCAGTGAGTGCGTCGACCGCAAATTGCCCCGCGGTCTGCCCACTGCCCTAAAGGGCGAAAGGGTGAGTCATGCGCACTCATTTGCCTCCCCAGTGACCGCTGCTTCGGTCAGCGGGTTGCAATGAGGATCCGGAGATTTACGGGGTTCTAAGAACGAAGAAGAGTTTCATTAAAATGTACATGAATTCACTTAGTGTCGCTCGAGAGTTTTGATTGTTTTTTCTCCAAGATTTTCACAAAATTTCACTTGTAAACAGGATGCCATAAAATTATTTTTTGATATCTCTACTAAAAATTGTATCAGATAAAAGATAACTAAGACTCTTTTAAGGTTTTCAAATTATAATTCAGTACATGCATATAATTATATTATTTTATACAGTTCCAAATCATTTCACTGATTAGATTTGTCAAGTTCGGAATCTCCATGTCATTTATCCCCAGCTCTCGTATACGAGGTATAGTTTAAGAGACAGCCAAGAAAACATGAAATTAGTCAAATTGATGATATGTCTCGATACTTCACACTGCGGTACTTGTATAAAGTACTCCAATGATTCATACTCGTAAATCAATGAATTCTAGGACAGTTTTAACTTTCCTTTATTGGAAAATGTGTCCCTGTATAGATTCCAGCAAAGGTCACCGTATTTCAAAAAGGGTCGAGTTCATGAAGTGAATGATAAACTTTTAGATTTAGAGGTTCGTATCGTAAGTACGTATCTTATGAAGTTCAGCGCTCTCTAATATTTGATTGTAGTGTACATAATGTGTTCTGCCAAATTCAAGTTGTAGGAAATTTTAACTCCCGAGTATTTAAAGCTAGAATCAATTTAATGCATTTTTTTTTTACAATTTTATGTATAGTTCTAAGTAGGTTTGATCTGGAAATACAAAGCTATATTTATTGTTGGTTCATTTTAATCTTATTTATATCAGCTAATTTCACAGTTCGTTTAGATCGCATTGTGAAATAATTCGGTCTCTATTTCACTTAATGTCCTGATATGATAGAGCCGTTGCAAAAATAACCTCACTAAGGCACTGATGCGTTGTCTTAATATAAGCAATAAAAAGTAGTGATCCCAAAACCTTTCCCTGAGGTACTCCTGACATAACTGCGATTTCTTTAGAGAACCCCTAATCGAATCTCACTTGTTATATTCGATCCCGGAGAAATTCTCTTATCCATTTGACACCACGCGGATCAATTTATGACTTCGCGATTTTTGTAAGTATATGATCTTGAGGCACTAAATCAAACGCTTTTGAAAAGAAAAAAAATTATTACGTATGTTTCTTCCAGTTTCCACCCGTCATGTTCACACGAGTATTTTGATTTAAAACCGTATTGTTTAGATATTTTTCTCCCATGTATTCTATATTTTCTTTCTTTCCTATTTCAATTAAAAGTTCTCTTCTCCCATGCATTATATATTTCCATCACACGTACTTTCACTGTTTCCCTGTGTGCTGAATAACATCTGCCCGCCTCCGTTGCTATACGGAGCACATAACTTTCCAAATGGGTTACGACGCGATTGCCGTGTGTAATGACGCCATTGGTCTCTACTCTTACGAAGCCGTTTACTCAAATTAAGGGACGTCATAAACATAATGTGACGTCATCACATTATCGTCTCTTCTCCCTGCAGCAAAATCAACAACAGTAATAATAGTAATAATAATAGTAATAAATCCAGATGATCCTCGTTCGCTGAACTGCTCATATTGCTTGGAAAGTGTTTGCCCAAGTTGCAGTAATATTTTCGTGCTTAGTCGCCTTACGTTGGGGAGGACGTGGTGGTAATATTCAACACACTACGTTAAAGGGGTACGATGGGAAGTACTGATGAATGTACCAGCGTCCATAAGAAATTGAACACTTTTAAATTTTAAATATCGTACATGTAAACACTCGTAAATCTAATTGAAGGTGACTTAAGAGACGGATGTCATGTAAGAAAGTATTTTTTGAAGGAAAAAAACCCCACTTTCCCCTCCTCAACTTCCAGCATTTTTCATACTTTGGCGCTCGGGGACATGCATACCGTGCCCCACTTAGATTTGGTCTTGCTCTCTCTCTCAAGTTGTGCCAGTTTTGGTATCTTGCAATGTGCGTCTCCCCTCTAATTCATCTTTAGTTTTATTTTACGTATTAATACTATGTCTTCAGTCAGATACATTTTATAGCTGTGAACCTATTTAATTGTATCTATTTTGACTTAATAACGCGAATTTTCGAGAACAAAAATCTAATACAACGGAAAAGTTGCATATGGGATGTGTAAATCTTTAAAATATAAAAGAAAATTAAAAGTTAAAAAATCTTAATTTTAATTTCTCATTCACGCAAAGAACCTAACGTTAAAAACTATGAGAAAGTCAACAACTGTTATCTTAATGTAAAAATATAATAGAACCCTTTTTTCTAGACATTTCATTAAGATTAATCATTGCCTAGCCCTTTTGTCTCGAATCTCGAATTTAGTGTAAATTTAAACTTTTGATTTATTCCTTGTTCGGAATTGATGGGATCGTCCCTTGCTTTCTTCCGGAGAGTAAATTTGAGTGTCCTCCACGTAGTCATACACAGTTTATACCTCTTTATTGACAAAATAATAATAATAATAATCTTCTGGTTAAATATTTCTAAGACTAAATGTATTTTTTTTTTAATAAAAAGTTTCGGAAGAATAGAAAAAGGATAGTTAAAAAATTTTAAATTCAAACTATTATTCGTAAAGCAAGGTTTACATTTTTGTTCCTCTGTATTTGAGACATTTTGTTTTCTTTCCTTAGAGCTTTTCCAAGCTTTCTAAAAGCTATCTTTTATCTTTATCCGCTGTGACCATCCTCTATTTCCCAAGGAGCTTCCAGGGGGAAATTGTGTCTTATAACGGTTTTTATCGGAAATCGTGTGCCACACCCATTTCCATTTTTCTTCTCCGACCCTTCAGAGATCTTCAAAAGGTTATTTGAAACAGATACAGCGACGTTGGATCTAAGTGAAGAGGAGGTTCCTCTTCGTTCATGGTGGTTGGATGAAGAACATTTGGACACGAAAATGTGAAAGGATGGGACGCGAAACTGAGTGAAAAAATAATAATAATAAATTTATCGCCAAACACGCTATTATATATGACCACGTGGAGGACAATAAGCTAATTTCCTCCCCTGAAGCAAACAGTTGACCATCCCATCAATTCAGATCAAGGGTCCTACAGCGGAGGCGGATCTAACATTTCAGCACAATCGTAAGAGAAAGCAATGATTGTAAGCCACGTGTTGTAAAACAAAAAAATAACGTATTTAATTAAAACACGAAAAAGTTAATTCACGATTATGAATTATTATCGAACATTTTAGTTTTCGGAAAATATTGTTTATAAATCATAAAAATAAAAATAACTCTAAGATCAAGATCAATTAATACAATAGACCGATGCCCCTATTAAACAGTCTACAAAAAGTATGTAATATCCGCCTCTACCCGTAGGAAAACTCAGAAGAATCTGTCCAGATGGATCACATATAATAGAAAAACGTTTTGTAAAGTTCCACTTACAGGATCATATACCACACTGAGGAAATTATCACAAGGATTTAACATTTCTGCACCTCAAAGTGTAGTCGTGACAATAGACTACATCCTCCGCATCATAAAATAACAAATATTTATCAATTTAATTTTTTTCTAAAAATAACGCAAATTAATCGTTATTAATCAACATTCGAGATAAATAATAGTTTTGTATTACGCTGTCGCCCCACATACTACAAGAGTCTAGTTGGTCGATGTGTAAATGCACCTCGGTACATCATTGAATAATGACAACCAGAACTAAAAAAGGATATACTTAAGGGGAAATTTTAAACTCTGATTAACACCCTTTATTTACATCAAAATACCATTCATTAGATACATTAAAATTAAATATAGTTGTCATTTTTTATTATATCGAACAATGTAAGAAATTGGGGAATTTTTCCTCTGTTTCAAGAGAAAAGAGTAATAATTTTTTTTGTTGAAGTCGTCTTGCTAATCATATTTGCAAGCTTCGTTGGTGTGAGTAGTTATTTTGATGGTGGAATTTGATAGCCTTTAGTAATAACTTTCTTCTAATTTGCGCACCAATGAGAGGTGTTTTTTGTATCAGAACTGATCTAAATAACAGTCTTCACTCTCCAATGCCATTAAAATGTAGTAATTGAGATTTAAAAAATCAGCTAAAATAATAGAACAAATTGAGGAAAACCACAATGCCTTCTTGAGAGAGTGTCGCGATGAAGAACGGAGAAAATGATCAACTGTTTTGCGGATCCCACGGATTACAAATATTTACATTGCCCCTTACTTTCGCCTTATTTTTCTCACACTTGTAAAAATGCTTTTTCAATTTTCATTGTTTTCTAACTAGAGATCATGCGTCAAAACATTCGACACCATCAGACTCAGAAGGATACAATATATAAATAAAAGGTCTGTCTGATTGTCCATGTGTGCTCAATGATACGCTGTGCTTAACAATAACATACCGAAAATGGCAAACATTTTTAAATATCCCTTCATAATATCCAATGACCTCTTAAAATATATTAAAAACCAATACAGTACTCTTACTATAGTTGTAAATATTACCATCAATTTATAAGATTAGGGAAGTAATTCACGTACAAAAATTATTTTGTCATAAAAGGCAATATACTTCATCCGTATGTTAAGTCGTTTATACATATGCAACAGAATAGACAAGGTTTTGTGAATCGAAATAAATGTATTATTGCAACCATTTATATAACTTTTATATTCTTCAATAATTTATTGTCATGTTATATCCATTTTAAGGAGACGTTTTAATTTTTACTCGCAAGGATTCGTCCGCTATTAGGAGCATCACCAGTTGAATGTAAATAAATAATCTTGAAAAAAACAAATACACAGAATATAAATAAACTAACATAATATACATAAAAAAAGAAAAAGAAAAGCAGCATCAAAGAATAACACTTAAAATGCAAAAATTATGAATTTTAGATAACTTGTTTGTAAAATCGAAAAGTTAATATATTTCTGTATGTGGTCGAATGTTGTATTATTTTTTAATATAAAGCTTTACAGAGATATTGCTTTTCAAGTAATTTATCTTCTAATCTAGTATAGTAAAATTACACCGAATCATCAATAACATAGATCTGACAGAGAATTTAGATTTTTTGTAAAAATTGTTCTTCTAGCTATATTGGATAGAGTAAACATTTCATAACATCATTACATCTTATAGATTAATGTTTAGCCTAACCAATATAGCAAAAGGTACAGTTTTTACAAACAAATTCTTAATTCTCTGTCAGATAAAGTGCTCGAAAGACGCGATCAGCTGCAGTCGAGTGCTTCTGCTTTCAGCGCAGTTTTGTGGTTGCTGCGTAGCGAAGGAGCGACGTGGGTCGTGGCTTGTGGGCAAGTGGCTCAAGTCTCGTGTGGCGTCGGCAAGTACGGAAGGTAATTTATTAACGGCTCATTGTATTAAAATGTTTACAATCTCCGTCGGGTAGAAGGGGAGGAAAGGCAGACGAAGAGGGTGCAAGGAGAACGAGAGGGATGAACTGCGAGATCTCACAAGGGTTGCTGCCAAGATGAGCCGTGTCTTACGATAGGGGAAGATATTCGAAGGCTCCAATAGCAGAAAAAAAATTCCACTAGTAACTACAGAGAGGGATACGTAGAACTAAAATTACAATTTTCTGTATCCACCATTTTTTATAACACACTTGTAACAATACCCCCATCAAAAATTACATAACCCTTACCTCCTTTCCCCGCTAGGAAAAATTGTTTGTTTTTCGAGGATAAAATTTTGATACAACGATTTAATTGGTCTTTCTCCATCCCTCAATGATCACACTAACTGATTGACTCAGGGCAAACACCTACACTAATTAAAATGATTTGTTTGGAATGTCTGTGAAACAAAAATAGGAAAATGAAATCGATTAAATCATTCGAAATTTCAAAGGACTCTTCTTAATGATTTTTCGAATTAAAATGAAAAAGTTGCAGCTAATCAGTAGATGTGAATCTTCACTCGCATGATTCTTGAATATTAAGCTGACCAATGAGTGCGTTACGAAACTCGGACACTCCACCGAATCGTACATGCAAAATTACATAAAGATTGTGAAGAACATTGCTTTCAAGTAGATAACATAAAAGTGAATTGAAAACCTAAGAATTCAGAGGTAGGAAAGAATTAGGCGCAGGAAAAAGAAGTTGTGATAGTGAGTATTATTTCTTTTTGTGAAATCTACCAACAAATCGCTTACCTTGAATCGTTTAAAATTGTCGTACTTCAGGCCAACGTTTCTCTTTGTTAAGTAAATAAATTGTGTACTTTCGGAAATATTACAGGAAATAGTTTTCATTTTCTTCATTCGAAGACGCAATGATTTTCACAAAAATCGGGATCGTTTATTTCGAATTATTAATGGATACGTCCAGCAAATTTACTCTAAATAACAAGAAACCGTTCATTACAAAAATAATACAGTTTACAACCCAGAATATTATTCGGTATAAAATTTTCTTGGTATCATATTTACATACTTTTCATTTATTTATTAATCATAAAAAATCGACACTTAATAGCAGAGTAAAATAATGTTATTTAAGATTAATTATTATTTTCTCTCTAATTGAAAAATAATTCAGTTCATAAGTTTGTATCGCGTGTACTGTAAATATTTTTTAAAGGTTACTAGAGTATAGACACAATAACTAAGCAAAGTGGAAGATAAATTGTTACATTCAATACGCATATTTATTGTTATTGTGTATCTGCCCACATGATTCTTATTGTCTTCGACTAGTGTCGGAAATAGAAATGAACTTTATGGCTAATAAATCCCTTGTAAATTTAGTTTCTGTCTAAATATTTTCACGAGAGTAATAGAGTTTTCGTCTGCTTTAGTCATGGAACGTTTTTTAATGGACCGTTAATTTCAATAAATTCATAGTCATAACTCATTGAACGCACATAAACTTTTACTTGCAATACATCATGAACTTCAGTTCATTAAAGAGCCATTATTTTAAATGAATTTGTGTATCATGTAAATGAAAAAGGTTTGTTTTAATTTTGAGGCAGATGAACGAGAAAGAAATACAAATACATTTTGTGTTACCAATTATAACTAATTTACAAATTATATTGGAATTGATGTAACGTTTCATCTAATGAAAAAAAGTAAATTTATTGAGCTGTGGAAAACATATCTGATAAAATTTGCATTGAATGTTGATCTTGGATGAGAATAAGTGGATCAAGTTGTAGGTACATATGTATCATATAAGTTTATTTATTAGAATTTGGATTAGTCTTATAATATTGTGAGTTTTGTAATTTATAATCGGATAATTATTAATATTAGATGAAATAGCGTATTATGGAAAAAGACACCTTCCGATACACAGTGAAATCGCTAGTGAGGATAATGTAAATACCAGGAAACTAATTTCAGGGGATATTTTGGAAACGCCTTACTAATAGTTACATGATTAAGGTAAAGTCACCATTTAAATTAATAATTGTTTAACAAATTGACGCTTAGAGGCTAAGATTTTTGAAAATTCTAGCAAGATTTTCATATATGGAACTAATGGGGAAGTAAAAGTGTTGTGGAAGCAGCACTAAAACATCTTCGGGAATAACGGAAATAATGTAGAAATTCTATTCATGAGAAAATGACCCATAATCTTTCAAACTCTTCAACACTGTAGGATAGAACAATGCATGAAGCACTGTTTACAAAACTCAAAAAATAGCACTCATTTTTATTGGGATGTAGTTTAGAATGAATAAAAAAAAATAATAATAATTGAGTGTGGATCTAATAAATGAGAGAAAATGAGATATCCGCAGTACAGAATCTCAATGCCAATACATTTTATAAAATACCCGTCGCTAGCGTTCGCTGGGGAGTTGAACCCTCCCAGACCCCTAAAGTTAGGGGACTGAGCCCCCACCAAGCTCGAAGCGAATAAGTTACTATCGGTTTACTATTTTTATGTTTGTTCTTTTGTTTATGCAAGTCTCATTCAAACTTCTTTACTTGCTTTTTTCACTTCCTCAAAAATGGAATATACTTAAAACTTAAATTTTCAACTTATTAATTTCTCTACCCTTAAGACGCCTAAACTAATGTATGGGTTAAGTTTTAAATATGTGACTAGTACAAGTGCAATACATTTTTGCCTCACCAATGAATCAGTCAGGAAGTTACACATTGGAGCTAATGTAATATTAGATGTACTAACTTTTTACGTATAATTTCTGAAGAATCAGAATTTTCTTTTGACGTTGATATTTTTTCTTCTTCCAATCTCACTGTCTCGTTACTCTCAATAGGCATTGTAAAATCATAAGAATCACGAGAAAAACATATTTGCTACTGTAAAAGGCAATTCTTACTGTCTGCAGTCATCCTCAATAAGATTCGCAACACGGCTGCAGCAGCCCGTAAAAGAAAAGTAGCTCCAAATCCACTCTTCTGCTGTACTTGGGAATCCCCCAGACTCGCATCCGGTGCCATTAAATGTCGGAAGGGAAGGATGAAAGTGTGGGGGGGAAACAGTTGCTGGAGGGGGAGAGATGCGAAGTAACTTGTATCAATAACCGGGGATCAGAGGCGCGGGGACAGATAGCTCCGCTCTGAGGGGCAGGCACAGGAGCCTGATGTGGCATCACTGGACGAAATCTGGCATCGCTGCTTATCAACAATGTTAGATGCTTTGTATAGGTTCCTTTAATAAAGTAGTATTATCTACTTCAGGACACATAATGGTCACCCTATAGCAATAGTATTTCCTTTTCTTGACATACGGGCTATATACGTACAGGCTATAGAGATAAAACTGACTCGGGTTGATGAAAAAAAAAGTCTTTGAGAGGACTACAATTTCTATAAGCAAACTATAACACAGATTTCTGAGGTCATCTAGACCTTTGTGATTTAGTTGATCATAAATGATAAGTATCAAATATTTTACCTGACGGTAAATCTTTATTCATTTATCTACATTACTATTAAAGAGTTCCTTCGTCTTTTCGCATTTGTTCCAAGCCACAATGCCTTCGTTTTATTGTATGTTTCCAATTGTAATTCTGTACACTCATTATATGTACAATTGTACATAGCTGAAGCACAGTGGGCAAGAATCTGAGGAAAGGAATAAGCACGTGCCAATTATGGGTCATTTCATATCAAAGTAAACATGCTTTTCTCTCATCAATTACAGTGAAATTTTGTTTTCTTGTTTTACTTATGGTAATGTTAACTATTGAACAGAATATACTTAAAGTATTATATTCGTTCAGCAGTACTATTTCTCGATACCCAAACTTTTCGCTTAATTTCGTTAAACTCTTAACAAAATTTTATTTTTCTTGGTACATTGTATTAATTATTATTCTCGCATTGAACAAAGTAAAGCACCTACTATCCCATTTCTAATTACTTTATTGAATACTGAAACTTAATTTAAGCAACAAAACAATATAACATGACAAGTAAAGTTGCCGTTCTTATTAGGAACATCTTATTAATTCCTGTGCGCAAATGAATCCAATTATTTAAAAGATCCCCTCGCGGCAGAGATGTTACTTAGTTAACCATTTGTTTTACGTCATTCCAAGCTGCTTGAAACAAATTTCATTTCTAATAATTTAATCCGTTTTTAGATCTTGTGCATTTTTTATCGTCAGCATTTTACGTCTCATCAAATTCATTTTTACTCCCTGCAACTCATATTTTCTCTTTAATTCTAGATTACAAGAGAAGCTGAAGATGAAAATTCATTTTAAATTAGGGAAGTTAGATTCAAAACGAATCGATTTAACAATATGGCATTCAAATTTCGTCGTTCGAAACGATTAAACATTCTCATTTTTTGTTCTTTGAAATAACGACGTTCGTCATAGCTTTGATTACCTGTAGAGTTAAATAGTTGTAAGCCGCAATGGTAATATTAAATAGTTTGCATTTCATCAACGGCTGTTTCGTAGGTCTTGTTCTAGGTTTGGCTGTTCAGCAGGTAAGACTTTTTATATATATTCAAAGTACAATAATGTAAATAACTTTCACATTTCTTGTATATTTAACCCCACCATTATCGTAAAAGTAAATAGTAATTCAATAATTTTAGTAATGAAATAATATTTTAATACATGCTCATTGTTTAATGTTATTCATTATAATAATATTTTAATACATGCTCATTGTTTAATGTTATTCATTATAACAATATTTTATACATATAATCTATTCTCTATCCAGGGACCATTGTGTTTTTTATTTACTGTAGACATATCAGCCTGGGTTTTTCTCAAATTTTCCTTGGAGCATACCGATCGGAATTTATAGTACGTTGCTTGATTTCAGAGAGTAAATTAGCTCATTCTCCTCCACGAAACGTCATTTGTAACAGTTTTTCGGCAATAAATTCTATTCTTATATTTTTTGTTGTTTTGTTCGACAAAACATGAACTCCACTCCACCTTACCACGGAAATTCGTCAGAATACATTCGATTATTAATTCAGTTTTATCGTTAGAACATAAAGAGATAATGTGGTCACAAAATTTCAACAAGTTATTGTACTTTCAAATAAAATTTAACTTTTGAACCTTTATTTTAAAACTTAAGTCGTTGAAAACATATTTTTTAAATTTATTTTTTTGTTCCCTGAAAAGATTTGTTCCGTTAACCTTTAAATGAAGAAAAATCAATGGAAAAAAGTGAAGAATTTAAAAAAAATTGAAATCATTTGTTTGTTACCTTTCTTTTTATTGAGCAGCAATAAAAATTCTCTCTATTCGTATATCAATATAAGACCAACTTCAATAATACTAAAAGACAGAGGTATTATCTTATGTACTAAAAGTGAGTGTAGATCAGGGAGTGATTCTATTCTACTGATACCAATCCTCCTTTTAAACCAGGTGGATCTACAGAGCGAATCATCAAGGGAACGTATTTGGTCAAACAAACTCCTATAGTTACAAAATATCGCTCAGGAGTGGATCCAGACTTTCAATTTTATAGAAAAAATATTTCCGTGTATTTTTGTTAAGTTGTTGAAGATAATTGTTTTGCTTAAAAATTATTATTATAATTTAGTAATTAATGTGTTGTATGTACTATTTTTTCTCAGTCCATAAATTTGAGGGCTCATGACTCCCAGAAACCCCTCCATCCCTTTAAAACTACCCTTGCTACAACTTGACGGAATTTTGAGAATGGATTCTCGTAAACTTAATTCACGTAGGTTTTAATAGACCTGATAAATGCTCTTGGATGAGACAATTATTTCTCTAGATGTTAGATGTAAAATTAAATCGTAAAAATACGTTGGATACGATTAAAGACGAAAAAACTGTCATAACTTTAGATAGATAGAGTGATCATCTGAAAAACACATGAAAATATCGCGTCCATTGATAATATTTAAATTCCTAATTTACGTGCATTAAGGGAAAAAATAAAAATAAGTATCAATATTTTAGTTTTTGACTGTATTTAAATACATTTTATAGCAATATTTTCCTCGTCAGAAACGGTGCCATTAATCCTTAGGTACAATTTTTGTTATCGATAATACGTATTTAACGTTATATATTTAACAAGACTTCCAAACTTTTCTAAGTAGCTATTGAATTAATAATTTCTCACGTGAGACGCAACCTCTACTAACAAGTTTTCTCAATTTTCGAAGTTTAAATTTGTTGTGACGACAAAAGTTTCTCCATCTCGTTATCTACAGATCAGCGCTTCCTTCCTTCAGCTGAGTTTCCCCTTTAAACTTCGATGCAACTGTGGAGGAACATTGCCGAGACGAAAAAAACCAATAAAGGGGTTTTTAATAATTTGGAAGCGAGAACACAAATTCTGGATTCAGACATTCGGATACAAGGTGTGTGAATGAAGCATTGAGAGTGATGTTTTATTAATTAGTGTCGTGTTTTCATTTCAAAATACAATTCCATATTGTCTTCTTGAAATCACGTGCCTTGTTAAACAGTAAGTGATTATTTTAGAAGAGTTATTTATCTTCTCTGAGACGGTACTGTCTATCTTCACCTTCCACTTATTTAAAATATTATTTCATTGCACTTATAATTTTAAAATTTCCCTTTTTTATATTTTATTTTCAATTATCCTGTTCTTCACTTCTTTCTTCATTGTTCGTGTTTGCTGTATTTTGGTCAAAGACAATGGCATTTTATTTAAAATTTAGGGTGTTAAGAATTTGAATGTTCTTTCTCCATATTTATTATATACCTTAGGAGCTATAAAGAAATTTCTATTATATTGGGTTCATTTTAACCACCAGGAAGTTTTAAAATGTTATTTAAAACGCAGCCGTTCTGCAGACTCTTCCATTTGACTTTTTTTCTTTGTTTTCCTCGTACCAGTCACATCAAAGAGTGCTTCCAGGGAGACAATTTACAAAATAGAGCACGTTCCTCATATTATAAGATACGAAAATGTAATTTACTTTTCATGGAAGTTTAATGATGTAAGTGGATGGGAGAAAATGCTCTTCTATGCGGTCATATTCACTCGACAAATTGCTTGGGATGCCAGTAGAAGGTTTTTGAGTTCACGCAACAAAAGAAATAATATATTAATGACCGAACTTCACTCAGATGATTTTACTCAATCAGAAATTCGATTGATTGCCGTTGTCATGAGAGATTGTACCATAATCTGGTATTTTCATCGTACTAAACTCGAAGGGGTAATTCCTTGTCTCTTATTGTCACTGAGTGTAATACACGATATTGAGAATGCGAAGTCACCAAATTCCTAAACTAGTTACGCACTTAATTTTCATCCAAGAGAAGCTTTGTCTGCTAGATCATTTATAATCATGAGTCATATCAAAAGTGAAGAAATTCAGGGAAATTTATGGCGAAGGAATAAATACACAGCTCAGATGGTTTCTAAAAAAATACATGTATTTTTCAGCAAACATTACTAATTTAACTGAATTAATAATACGATATTTTTAGTAGATTATAAATGCTTGTTAATCATAGCAATATAATGTTCTGTCGACAGGTCAGAGAAAATCAAAAAGGTAGAAGAAATTAATTCATATGAAAATATCAGTTTAATATTGGCACTTTTATGTGACCATAAACAAGAACACAATTTTCAGTTCACATTCATTCGTTTTACAAATTTCTTGATTGACTTCAATTTGTCTCTAAACCGTTATATCTTCTTGACGAACGAAGACAAAAGAAATTTTTGTAGACACGACAACTAATTCCCTTAGATTCTTCTGTCCAGGCAATGATAAAAAAGTTTTTAATTCCTGTCGTATAATGATGACGGCCAGTTTGAAGTATAATTACGAATCAAACATGTAGATTTGAACAGTAAAATTGTATAATAGTATCGAGTCCAGAGCACCCTTAGGAGGCATGTGACGAGGGTGGCATTGGCGCCATCAACCCCCTTGTGTCTGCTGTTATGNGGGGGGGGGGGGAGGGGGAGAGTTACGACAATCGCAGTGTCGATAGCGAGGGTAAGTGGGCCTAGGGGGAGACGCGGCTCCGATATTGCGAGGAAGAATATAGAAATAAATAAGAATAAAAGTGTTCGCAGGAAATAAGAGACGTGAAAAGAAAAATATCCCAGCAATTGCAAATCTTACTTGACTGTCAGTTTGGACAAATCTGAGACAAAAGATTGTTGAACTCCGACAGGGTCGTAATTTTGGGCGTATATATTTTCACGTTTACTTGTTTATTAATTGTTTTTTTAATGAAATATACTGAAAGCTAGAATTTCTTCATGCGTATTTTCACAAGTGAGGGAAGGAAGAAAGAAAGAAATGTGAGCAGAATTCCTTTCCTAGTTGTTTATTAAAACCACTTTTTAACGAACCATCAAAATCTATTTCAAAGTCACACCGTTTTGGCGATGTTTAAAAAATTGGACGTGAAAGATATAACCATACACGGTTGAAGGACCCATAAAAATTCTACGTTAATATCGAACAACTACAAGGAAAATATATTGAGACACAATACAGTTTCTGGATCAAAATAATCCGTTTTTATAAATTCTAACAGGGACGTCTTGCTTGTGTCGAATGCTTGTTTTCAAACAAAGCCATCGAATGAATCGTCCATTAAGAGAATTAAGAGAATGAGTCCATTCTTAATGGTTTGATAACACGAGTTATGTGATGAATTTTTTAATTAAGAGAAATTTCAATCTGTAATCGACTCTTTCTATGAGTGAACCTTAGCAAAGCGCCCACCCCATCCCCTGTTGATATTATGACTTAACAAGTGGACAAAGTTTCATGACCTTCACGAGAATAGTTTGCGAGTTATTGCACCTTTTACTTGGTCTCTTACAGGATTTCACGAATTTTCAACTTATCTGAAAAAAAAAACTAAGCAAATGCTGGAATTACCTAAAACTTCTTGAAATTATTCATGGTATTCTGAAAGAATGAAATCCCAATGCCAATCATAAGTCACGGGGTCTAAATGGGGATGTTGGATAAAAAGTAATGTTTTTTTTTTTTTTTTTTTTGGCTTTAGGGCTCGTCAACAGCGAGGTCATTAGAGCCCTTAAAACTTGTACAGGTAGGGAAAATGCAGTTACGCACTAGGGAGAGCCAACATGACTCTCCCCGCGTGTGGGACTCGCCGAAAGACTCAGCCATACCCACTAAAAACCCTCCTGCATTACAACTCAAAACACAAATTCCAATACATCTCATGCCTTTTACTAAAAAACACTTTTAAAAAAAAGAAGAAGAGGAAAGAGGAAAATGAAAGATACCCTAGCCCTAATAGCGTCTGGATCGAAAAGAACAAGAGGTGACCAAGGGAGGTCAGAAAAGAGAAAGGAAGGAGCATGGCACAAGTAAGTGGAAGTAATGCCAGATTCAGCTGGGTGCCCCATGTTCGCCAAACACGTACTTACTAGATGTAAGTCCCCTGGGGGGAAAAAGTAATGTTAAGCTACTCGAGATTTCGGTAGGGAAACGTGACATAGCCACACTAATTTCGTATGTCACCACCAGAGTGCAAAATCTAACGCCGCGGCCTTCTAACTTTCCCAATACTCGGACTTCAAAGAGATGAAAGCATTGATGTATAATTTTTTATTCTTTCAAATTTGAATTAAAATAAATTACTTTAATATATTTGTCGATGGAATACTTTTTTAGAGACTACTTTGCCTTTCCACATTAAACAAGATGATTTTGAAGTATGTACGCGTTGTTTACCAGCAACACGCTCAGCTATGCATTACACTGCTGTCAACTTGGAAAACTAAAATACGACGTTTTCGGAAATAAAGCGTAATTTCAATTCGTATTATATTAAAATTCATGGTTTAATAAATGTGACATATCCCAAGTTATCTCATATGTTTTAAAGAAGTACTATTGTCACAGTTTGATATCTGACGGCGTATTTTAAATTAAAAGATTTTTCCTTCTGTCAGCTACAATCCAGATAGTTACATTAAAAATTTGAAATTTCGAATGAATTGTCATCATTTACAACCATATACGCTATTTTCAAGTGCTTAAACTTCTCAAGCTATTTTGAAACAAATTTTCGTATATGAATGTGTGATCTAACTATAATATTCCATAATAGTTAAGGATATGAACATTAAGAACATTAACTTTTGACAAGATGTTACGTTAAGGACAGCTTTAATTCAGAAAATAAAGGTTATCAACAAATCGAAGAACTGGAATGAAGCTTTTTTTCATAATTACGGAAAAAATAGTAAAAAAAATCCATTATCTAAAATGAATAATGATAATTTCAAGAACAAATAATTTAGCTCTGGAGTAACATTATATAACAAAGTTTCATTCAAGAGCACAAAACGTAACACGAGGTCTCTTAAGGGGCAAAAGAGTACATCATCTACACGTAATACGAACAACAAAATTAAAATAATACACGTTTCCAATCAGTCAAGATACTGTAGACCAACTTATCCGAGCCCGTGGCTCGTTTTCTTCACACTTTCGATCGATCGGGCCGATACGGAATTGGTTTGGCAAACCCGACGAATAAAATTAATGGGTCTCATTTATCTATTTATCTATTTATCTATTTATCTATTTATCTATTTATCTATTTATCTATTTATCTATTTATCTATTTATCTATTTATCTATTTATCTATTTATCTATTTATCTATTTATCTATTTATCTATTTATCTATTTATCTATTTATCTATTTATCTATTTATCTATTTATCTATTTATCTATTTATCTATTTATCTATTTATCTATTTATCTATTTATCTATTTATCTATTTATCTATTTATCTATTTATCTATTTATCTATTTATCTATTTATCTATTTATCTATTTATCTATTTATCTATTTATCTATTTATCTATTTATCTATTTATCTATTTATCTATTTATCTATTTATCTATTTATCTATTTATCTATTTATCTATTTATCTATTTATCTATTTATCTATTTATCTATTTATCTATTTATCTATTTATTTATCTGTAACGCGATATTTTCATTCTCATCAACAAATATTTATTTAAGACGGGGAAAAATTAAATGTTTCTTTATTTTGCAAAAGTATTTTTAATACGAGTAGTGAGTATGACAATTAAATGTTTTCATATTGTCATGTATTACAAACACTATTTTCGATTTTATCTCACCGGAAATACTACGTCAAATATTAATTCTGTGCCCTCCAACGTTCGATGAATGTAAAACAAACGATAACTCGGGTACCGCAAAGGAATTTCGCGTGCCGCCAATTAAACATCGCTGATATGGACTAGAACCAATCTAACTCACAAAATATTTCATAATAAATAAAGGATAATCTGGATTCAACACGATTTTTTGTGGCAAAATAAAAAAGAGTTTATTTTTACTTTCATGGCTCCCCCTTAGTTTCGGCTCTGTTAATATTCAGTTTGGATGCTTGTTGAGGATTAATTTATATCAAACTATAGTACATGAGTTTTATTACCAAGACTATCTCTGGTAGCGCGGGGTTATGTCTTGAGAATATTTCTATTGAGTAGTTAATTTTTGATAACCATCTTTCTTTTGCCTTAGCGTGGCGCCAGCAAGTAATCTGTTTATATCATAGTTTGGGAGATTTACACTCAGTACTTGTAAGTTGAATATATTCTAAGGAAATAAGGCATTATCTACCAGAGCGTTGTCCAACTTATCTTCGCTCGCGGGCAATTTTCTATACTCTTTCGATCGGACAGAACGGGGTTTGGCAACATTGCCCGACGAATAAAACTAACGGGTCATATTTATTTACTTAAAAAGCGATATTTATAAGCTCATCCACAAATTTATATTATTTGAACCTTGGAAAATTAAATAGTATATTTCTTGATTTTTATAAAGTATTATTAATGTTCAGTATTAAAATAAAATATTTCATATTGTAATGTGTGGCAGGGTAATTGCGAACAAAATTTTATATTTTCTCTCACTGGACACGCCGTGTCATATTAATTCCTGCAGCATATATTTATAACATAAATTGTGCCCCCAACGTTTATTGACAAACTTACTATCACTTTCGTGCTGTAAAACGTTTTGACAGCTGATCTCCAGTAAGAACTATTACTAGGTCAAGATTATTAGTAGTAACTATCCCTAGGCTAAGATGAAATCCACGAAAAATTGAATCTAATTTATATCCTATCTGAAAATATTAATGTTCACTTTCATGTAGCAATACTATTCTATACACCTGAGTATTATGACAGATAATACTTCCCTCCATATCTTCTAGTTGTTTGTAAGTTTCACTCGGTTTCATGTTTAGCATTAATAATTGAAACAAAACAGTTAGAATGTAACAGAACAGTTAGATCAGAATAGTACGTGATATTATACAATGGATCATTACACAACTCCTGATCTATTGCCCACGAATTTGTTTGTTGCTTATTGCTTACCAGACACGTCAGTAATTTTATTTGTCTGGAATCGAGAAGTCAAGTTACATCGTTTTAAAATAAATGAGTCTAGGAGCGTCTTTTTGTTTGTTTGTAATTTTTAAATGATGTTATCGGAAAGAAAAAGGTGTAACAGGGAATAATTATTAATGCTCTAACGTACGATACTTCGTGTCATTTGCTCCATCCAGTTATGCAGAAAAGGAAAGGAAAATCTAGGGGTCACTTGCATATTAATGTATATGATTTTCGATGAAGCAAATGCGCGAGCAAAAAATAAATACTTGTATCAGTAGAGAATGTACCACGTCGAACAAACCAGACAAGGAAAGGAAAGAAAGTTACCGTAATTACGGTAGTGAATATCTCGTTTGTAACTCTGGACTAACTTCTAGAGGAGACGTACTTTACAGACTGACCTACGCGAATTTCTGTGAAGCTCCACGAGATAACAGTGCAGCTTAACACAAGGTCCATTAGCGTAATGCCAATCGGGGAGCGAGTGTGTGATGCAGCGGAGGATAAACACCCCGAAGGGCTCCGGTACGCCCTATTTGCTTTGTGACACTGGGCGATTACGGAGAACTATCAACGCTGTTTTATGGGAACAATCTTTTGTAATGTTGATGATAATTTCCTCAGGAAATATTCGTTCCTCCGGTTAGAAAAATTGGTTCGGGATAAAGAACCACTCGATTCATTTTTTTTCATGTAATATTCTCGTGTTTTGTATTTAAATAGAACACCACGTATTAAGTATTCGGTTAATCAAAGAATTCATATAAAAGTACAATGCTACTTTTTTCGTTTTGTTGTAGGCTAACCCTGTTCTGAATATATTTATTCCATTTTGTGAATTTACCGCGTTTCGTGGAGTTCTTTTTATTCCTCTCCCAAAATTAAAAATGCTTTTGTTTCGGTAGGCAAGCTTTTATTTTGAATATCCATTGTCCTCATTTGCTTTCTACTCACGAAATGTTGTAAAATTTGAACTCGAGTAACGAGCAGCGATAACATAATGCTACTGAGCGGTGGATTAGGGTTCATCCCCAACTTTTTCATTTTAAGTTTTTCCTTCACTTAAGGTGAAAGTGAAGTGCACTCCACGTGCGTGAAACCACAGAGATGTGTAATTGATTTCTTTATTTCTAATCTAATTTTTATAAAATACAACATCATGAATTATAATGATCAAAAAATTGTTTTAATTCGTGACTAAAAGTTAATAATACAGTACGAACATTATTCAGAAACTCTCCTGACTCGTTTGAAATGCACAAGAGCAAGTAAAAACACGGAGGATGATCGCAACTGCTTCGTAAGTTATGCATCTCACTTCGGAAAAAGTGAAATATCTTTCTCAGATGTCCCGTGACCTATATATCAAAGTGATGTAGAAAATACTATGGAAAATTTACTACAAATCAATGTAACCTTCCATAACTGTCGTGATTTAAAAGTTGGTCTTATTTTGTAAATAAATGTTTTCTCCATATGTTGCAATGTATTACACCATTAAATCTAACTGCAATTATTTCATTTAAATGGCCGATGAGGTGCGTTTTTCAAGTTGAAATCACAATACGTACACGTTACACTTTTTATTTATGCCGATTTCACATGTTTTAGTGCTTTAGTTCCACGTACGCTAGTACTACCTTAGTGGGAGGCAAAAAACGGAGAAATGTCTCCCCTCCAGACATACTACAACCCCACGCTCTTGATCATCAAACTCTCTAGGAACTATGGTTTTATGGCGTATGTCTCGTGGCCTCAACTTCGTCACCTCCATCCCTCTACACAAAAAAAACTTACAAAAAATCAAGCATTGAAACCTTTGCCAAAAAATGTGTAGTTTTGAACTAAGATCAATCAAAGTATTTAAAGAAAGATGAAGGAAAATCCTAACCGCGATGAGGTTACGAAGATAATAAACTTCGTAAATGGTTGAGATTGCGCAAAGGTGAAATATATATCTTAACAAATTATAGTAATAATAAGCAATAAAACAAGGGTGTATTTAAGTGATTTTGTGTTTAAACATTAAAATTGTATACTATTGCAACGATGAATAATTCCTTCAGTCAGTCCTTCATAATTGGAAAAGTGGTTTGTAAAACAATGTCATTCCGTCATTTCTCATTCGTCTGATTTACTTAAACCGAGCATTTGAATGAACGATTCCTTCCACCCGTTCAGTTACTTTGGTTTCGATGGGCAAATGAAACATGCTTTCAAATAATGCTTCACATTATAAAAAGTGTGTTCATTTTGATCAAGCACTTAAAAAATAAGTAAACCTTATTCCAAAATGTAGAGTAAAAGAAATGCAATACAACTACATATTTTAACTTAAATGCGAATTCGCAATATTGAAACATGATTCCATAAAAATATCTCAAAATATCATTTCTGTAAGTGATACAATAAAGTAAAATATTATACTTCTCGTTTTCGAATACCTGTTATTTAATTTTTATTTATCCATATATTTCACTGTTTTATGATGTTGAATTATTTAATAGCACATTGTGTCGAAATACATGATCAAATAATCCTAAAACTTATTAGATTAAGAAGGATTCTTGCATATGTAATGAAGTTGCGACACTTCTGTCTTTAAACACGTATACATCAGGTATGCAAAACCTTTTACTGAAGTTCGACTGATTCCGTTCACTGAAAACAAAAAGTGACAGAACATTAACAATATAATACCATTTTTAATCCATGAAACACGAAAGAATTGTGTCACTATATTTTAATTATCTTATATTGGGTGAAAATAAAACGAGGGACCGGGGATAGAACCCGGGAATCAGTACGTTTAAGTAACGTTTAATCAGTAAAAGAATGGTATTCAAGCATAACTAGAGAGTGGTGCAAACATATCACATGACCCCATCCAAATAGACAGACAATCATGTAATAAATAACGTGCCGAATTGGTTTTTCTGAATATTGAAGTATCGAAATATTGCAATTCTCAATATTTTTCGGGTATGAGTTGATTCAGTTCCATGTTCAATAATAATTAAAGTTATTATTTCACTAGGTTTTATTTTATTATACCATTTACTTTTTATTTTTTTAAGTATTTGAAGGAATCGCTGCAAAGGGAATTGAATTCGCAATAGGGGCAAATGATATGCTATTTTTTGACATATCTCATAAAAGCGTGTTATATCCAAAACAATTCGACTGACAGGAGTATGATGAGGAAGCCTAATAGTAATTAAAAATGTTTAGCTAGTAATTTTAATATAATTACACTTAAATAATTTATTTATCAAAATCAATGAAGTAGAATGAGAAAGTAAAACCCATGTTAATCAGAGATGACGCGAAACCAAAATTAAAGGTACACACGAAATATTTCGTTCTATTTTTGCCAAGCTTTCTTTTTCAAATCTAAAATGCTCATTTCCAAACATTTTAGAGGTTCATCTCTTTCGGTAACATCTGGCATAAAAAGACATTATCTCGACTGCGCATCACATTTGCTTCTCGTTTCACAACCTTCTCCACTTATTTTCTCTATCATTAATCCGTGTTACTGATTCTCCTTTGAAACCTTGTTTCCTCTTCGACTTTTCTTCCACTGCCTACACTGCACACGTCTCTCTGTCGAGAGAGAGGCGTCTCGTGCTGCAATCTAGCGTGTGGTTTCGGAACATTGGATCGGGTTGGGGGAGACCTTGTTCAATTATCAGCGTGTGGCACACAGGTGGCGCTGCATTCGGTCCCTCCTAATCTCCCATCCCTCTCTCTCTCTCCACACCCCCGTACGCGATACAGGGTGCAGCACTGAAAAAAAGCACACGTGGCGAAACAGAAATTAAAACAAACAAAATTCGTGCTGTTTCCAAACGAGATGGTTCGCGGCGTCAGCGCAACAACGCTTTTTAATGGTCGTAATGCACTACTTCAACATTTAAAAATCGTCTAAACCAGACGTATATTTGAAATGCAAAAAGCAGGGAGTGGCTCGAGTAATATGACGCGGAACGAAAGAGTAAATGGGAACAGTCGAATTTATAACGCCGGCATGTGTTTGTAAGTAGAAGCGCGTGTGCAACCGAATTCGAGCTATTTAGTTCCCCATTTCGACAACTGTTCCTGACAAATATATTGAGACATTAAACAAATCTATTGAGATTAGTTAAGTATTAATAAGGTCGGTTAACTTCTACAATGATGACGCATTGAAAAGGTAATTTACATATTTTAAGAAATTCCATGGAGTTGTTAAAAATAATTCCATGATCAGATGTATACGATAGATCAAAGACGAAAAGAGTGCGAAAATTATTCCTATATTTTCTCAGAGTGCACAACAAATACTATTTTATGACTTATTACAGAAGTAATATTCTTAAAAGGAATAATAGTTGCATAGATTTTACAGATTCAAATTGATAAAATGTACTTTTGTGATAAAAAAAAAGAACTGGATGAGTTTTATATTTTCGTGAATGACGTAAAGCAAAAATATTTTATTGCAATGGGAAACTGCACGATTTGCGCCTTCCTGAAATTATAATTATACCAAATTATAAATAATATAAAAATTACAGATTTTTGTATAGAAAAGCAGATACGAAATGCGTATTACCTCGTTGACGACAAAAAAACAATTTACTTTCCGCAAGCAAGAAAAATCACAATTCTCTTTCTGACCACACGTTTTTCAGAGTGTAGGTTTTACTCGCAACTTCACTCCGATAAGTGAGTTCACTTCACTCATTAAGCCATGTCGATTATCAATTGCCACCCGAGTGGAAATTCACTCGTCACGAGTGAGTATTCAATCTTCCTCACTTAGAGAGGTTTCATAAATGAGTCCGAAAATACGCTTTTATTTTAATGTGAAAACTGCATACGTATGATATAATTTAAAGCGAAAAACGAGACTGACATTAATGAGCAAATTCTGAATATATTGATAGTAAAATGTATGTACTTAAAAGTATGTACTTCAAAATTATGAACTCAAACTTGGCACGGTTGTGTACAGTAGTCCCATCCTGGCCCAGGTTTTTCTCCTGTTTTACTTCAGATCGAGACGGATTTTTTATACACAATATTTTTATACTCGCTAGGATTTTACCCAGGGAATTATTAATTTCGAATTTAACGTTATTTAATAGTTACGATTTATAAACAATAGTTTTCGAAGAATGTATAGTTTGATAATATTACATATTTTTGAAATATTTTTTTGTGTTTTATTAAATTCAAGTTTGTTGTTCTTATGCTAATATTATAACACCTATCGAACTACTTTTATTCTTATCTTTGGAGTGTGCTGAAATATTAAATCCTCCTCTTAGGAGCCTTGATCAGAATTGATGGGATGGTCCCTTGGAGAATAAATTAGTTTGTCTTCCACCTTGTCATATACAGTTTGTAACTGTTTTGGCAATAAATTTATTTATTGACAGTAAAAAACTCATTCATTAGACTTAAATCATTCCTCAGGTTATGGAACACTCAAGGTAATATGGCTTCCTCAAACATGCAAAAATATGATGAAACAGATCCTGAAGCGAAACCATTTCCTCTCCAGCCCCAACATATTCCCGAGCAAAAGTTGACGAGACCGTTTTTTACCAGGGAGCGCGAGTAGATTGGCGCGGTGCGAACATTATCGGACGCTGAAAGTTAAACCAGTGACTTCGCTTCTTGCGACGCCGGGGAAACCCTCGCGGCGAGCTAATGTTTATTCATAACAGGCTGTTAGGATGGCATGGACAGCTGAACAGCGGCATCTGTGGTTCGCTAGGTTGCCACCAGAGCGGCGGCGAGCGCCCTCGGAAGGAAAAAGCCACGAAGCGCGACGCCCATGAATTCCAGAAGGCGACTTGCGTGAGAAACACGAAAAGCTTCGGCGGAGAGAACTACGCAAACGATGAAAAAGAGGACAAGAAATTAGTCCCTCATCTCTTTGTATAATTCAGTTTTTTTCTGATCCTGTCGTTTGGGTGTGATTTTCAGTGGCGGCGATTAGAAGGGGTGAAAGGGGGGGGGGAAAGCCGCCCCCTCACTCTTTTTAAGGAAAGATAAAAATTTCATTCAAGCGACTAACTGGAAATTATTTTTAAAAATTACACTATCCTTGATGTGATAATCACCAATTGTCTTTCCTTTGATTTATTTCATTATTTAAATAACGCGTAGTGGAAATATGCAGAAAATGTCATGTTAATGAAAATTGTCAATATTTGTTTTGCCCCCCCCCCACACACACACACACTTTTGATTCCCAATCGCAGTTCCTGGTGATTTTGTACTTCCAGACTCCTGAGATTTGTACTATGAAATAGTTTTTTAAATTCTAAAATACGATAACTGATTTGTGTAAAACGTTTTTGCAAAACTGGAAAGTTTTTATTGTAGGAAAATTTGATTCATTATCGAGGTGGATGTGAGGTAAGGGGCACGGGAAGATAAACTACGTTTAGGACACACCTAGAAAAAGTTTGCGAATTTTAATTTTAGTTTATTTTCAAAATAGCAATATAATAACGAAATATAATGATAAATTTAATAAATTTGTTGTAAAAAAGTAGTTACAAACTACACTGAGGGCAATAAATTAATTTACTCTCTGGAAGCAAGCAAAGGACCATCCCATTAATACTCTAAGGCAGAGACGGATTTAACATGTCAGCACACTCCTATGATAAGAATAAAAATAGTTAGGTACGTGTTAAAACACTATATTAACAAATTTGTATTTAATGAAACAAAAAAAGTTGTTTCACAAGTACGTAATTTGAAAAGACTGTGTTGTCTACATCTTCCACGTCCCCCCAACGTCATTGTACTAAAATGTTAATCATCCTACATTTAATCATACGCAAGGTAATACAAGATATTAACGGATGAAAATATTTTAAGTTTGTAATTTTTGAAAAAGTAAAGTGGAAGATATGCCTTGAAATGAAAATACTCTTAAATTATGAGTATGTTGTTATTCGTTATCAATATAATTGTAATATTATAATAAATTTTAGCAAAAAAAAATTGGATGAAACTTATCTCACAATACTTGAAAAATTACATGAAAGTCTTAAAAATATTTGTTTTTCGATCCGGGTTCAGTTTAATTCATCATAATAAAAGCAAACTACCCAAGCTGACTCCGCATTAAACGATGTACTTTAGTTTTAATACTGTTGGATTGCTAACAGTGCATGCAGCAAAATCTGCTCGTTCCAGCGGCTCGGAAGCTGCAGTGCATGGTATTTAGTAATCGGATTAGCAAGAATCACGTACTACACACGCGTTGAGAGTTATCATAAATGACAACCTAGTGTACAACTGCACCGCGGCACTGCACTGAGGCTAACGAAAGAGCGATGAAGTATTGGCTGCGGGGACGAGATTTATTTTGCAGACACTGTGAGGAAAACGAAAACTTACGGCTGTATTATTTTTTCTCGTGATAATTTGAGTTAATTTATCCATACTAATATATAATGCGAAATGCGACAGTGGTCTGTCGTTTTGCCACCTGATCACGACTAAACCACTGCACCGATCGTGATGAAATTTGACAAGGAGATATTTTAAATGTCCAGGATGAACGTAAACTAACCTTTATTTTATAAATAGGAACGCAATGACGTCAAGATTTTCATACCTTACGGGTCATTTTTAAGAATAACTCACCAAACTCTGGAAAATACTGTTCTAACCGAAATGGCAGCCGCATCACGTGACTGAAGATGCAAATCTTGTTAAGAAGAAGTCAAACGACTGTCTATATTAATTTATCGAGTTTTAAAGTTACCAAATAATTGTCCTCGACCAATATAACAAGATAGTAGAATGAATTATTAATTAATAAGAACTATTTTGGTGAATATTTCCAAGTTTCGTGAATAATTGGCAACTTGACTTCAGTCAACGCGCACATAATACCGTAAGTGTAAATTAAAATTGCGTTCAGCGAAACACAATGATCGTTTCACCGACAGAGTGAAAAAACAACTATTTAAGTTAGTCGATTATTGACTTATTTGATCTCATATTTTATAAGTTTAATCACGGACACCCATAGTATTGTTTAATATTTGACTACAACAATAGGGTTCGTAGAAAATTATCGCAGCCACGCAATTTGCGGTTACGTAAGTTTCATTTCAATTAAGTGAAAACAAATTTTAAAAAATCTATTCTGACCAGTGAACAAAAATACAGACGTCATGTAAACGAAGTTGTTGATTTGATTTATAATGAATTGTTTCCCAGGCCTTTCAACCATTATCTTTGGTTGCCCTTAGAGCACCCCTACAACTTTAGCGTTGGTCAAAACGAAACGTCTTGGGTTTGCTGTCAAGAAATTCAGGCAAAAAAACTTAAAATCTTTTTCATGACAATATTGACTCTTAATTTCATGATTAAATCCAATTTCCACTAAAATTAAGGACCATTATGGAAGCAAAATAAATAATTAATTAAAGACTTGAGTGGGAGAACACTATAAATTTTGTGACATTATGTTTTGACTTTGTTGTTGTTTTTTTTGTAGACGTGTCGATGACTTCAACATAAATTCGAAACGTGGTGAACATCATATCATAAAATATATAGTATTGGTTTATGCTAATGTCGTAATCTTTATTTATTTATTTTAAATTAATTTTGTTGTAATTTCCTTATAGAACCTTCCTATTAGTCAGAAGATTAATTCCCTATATTCCATCTGTTAATGTTTACTTATAATATTCATATACTTCAAAATTTAAAGAGGTTTAGCGGAATTATAAATTAGCTTCAGAGACACATTTACACGTTTTTTCACAACACATCTACAACATAAATGTCAAAGTGACTGATTCTCATTAATTTCCTGAACGAGGACAAATCCGTAATGAAAAATTGAACAAAAAACTCGAGGCAACTCCTTCATCGTTTTATTTCTGACGCACGCACAAAATCTTCATTAATCACGAGCCCCGAGAGGTCACCTAAGATTGCAAGGAGTAATATAAATTCCTCCTCCTCAGCAGCAGCAGCGAAGGTATACCTTTGATACGAATACAATTCCAAATGCGCTACTTTGTCACGCGTAGAGGCCATTTGTAGTTGGGAGGAGAGAGCGAGTACGCGAAGGTAACAGATTGCGAGGGCGTGCAAGGGAGGCCTCGAGTAATTACGCTTCATTTGTTAACGAAGAGCGCAACAACGTGGTGGGATGGGTTTCCGACCCACGCCCCTATCTCCTTCACTTTGCCTTCAATTTCTACGTCTCAATACTGGAACGGTATTGCTCATATTGAATCACATCGTTCTCAGTAATAAAGGACGTATATCATTCTTACTAACACAAGACCCGTCTTGGTCAGGATTTTTCTCCGATTTTCTTTCCCAGGTAGCTCTCCAGACTCTGATTTAGAGGTGATAGTCTCGTTATTATTAATCCGGTATTTTGATAGGATATATTAGTAATATTTCCGAAAAATTTACACATTTGATATGTATTTGCTAAATAACTCGTTGTACTATATTAATTATAAATTTAGTAGGTATTATAAAAATCAGCTAAAAATTCTTATTCTCACGCATGTTATGATTTTCTCTTGAGGTGCAGAAATAGTAAATCCGCCAATGCCTTGGGGTTCTTGATCGGAATTGATGGGATGGCACCTTGTCTCATATTGTCCTCCACGTGATAGTACGCAGAATGCTCCTGTTTTGACTGTAAATTTGTTATTATAAAAAATCATTAATACGTATCTTTTCACACTGAAAGCTCATAATTGATATTACAAGTTTCAAAGTAGGTTCGCGATTTTCAAAAATATTGTCAAACTTTTCCCATATACTGTTAATGTCTGATGGAAATTGTTTACACGATATCGAGTATTTTTCTTGGATGGGGCCTATTTCTAAATGGTTTCTGATGTCAGTACCTACTTGAGGAACGGAATTGCTTTTCATTGAAAGCATTAATTAGAAACAAGATTTATCTAAATGGCGAACAACGTAAGATGCGTAAATGTTGTTTGATACATAGCACCGGGTAAAATAACAACTAAAATTTGCGTAGCATTCAAGATACGGGCTGGTATTCTTCAACGGAAACATTTATTAGAATGATGCTTCAAATGGAATGTTTTCTCTTGGAAAACAGAAAAGGATACGACGAATGCTTTCATGAAGTGCTCGAAAGGAAAGAGAAGTTAACACATCACAAATGTAATTTCATAACCTCTCTTTATCAATGAGAATATGAATCGGGACACCTTTCTGTAATGCCTCTTTATGACACGTATCATTAAAACGTATCAGAGATTTCTGTAAAAAATGGAAATATTGTCCACGATTCAAGATAAACTTGTAAAAATCTGTTGTTAAAACCATGGGCTCTCATGGAGTCTCCTTCATCAAAGAAAGAACTTTGTGACGTCATCATCCACTCACCAATTTAATAAAAACCACGTTCAATGAAGATGTGATGAGATAACGTTAGAAACTTCAATCTTTGTATTTTAAAAGCTTTGTATTTAAAAGAGGATTATTCAAATTACAGATATTAAAGAAATAGAATAGGGTAAAACGTGATATCCATATTTTTTCTGGATTTCGTTAAATTTCACGCTGTTTCAGTTTGTGTATATAAACATTCAAATATCTAACATCATGAATTTTCGATTTTTACTTTTTAATAAGAGATAAGAGGCTCGTTTTAACCCGCGCAATTAGGTACGGTACACCTCAGATACTTTTGCGTACACTCTTCAGTACATATTTCTCCATGTTTCGGATTTACATTCGTTAATCCATTTCCTATATGCACGAAGTGCTTTCTTGTATTCCTCTTGTTCCGAAATAGTCTCCCTCCGCTGTCTTTTCGAACACTTATATCGTCTTCAAGCTTTCACTCTCTTTTTCTTCAACATATCTAATTCTTGCTGCCACTACATGTTTCCCGATCTCTTATGTGTTTTCACTTTGGGTGCACAATCTGCTGCTACTCTTAAAACTGTTAATATTGTCTACTCCACCTTCTATTTCCTCGTCTTCTCGATACCTTATTGCTCTTGTTAAATATTGTCGAAATTTTCTCCCATCTATTTTTCTCAAATTCCTTTGCGTCATTTGTATTCTTTCAGTATCTATATTAGGGTTCACTTCAAATAAAATTCCTTGTGATCTGTTACTCCTCTATCTAGTCTCCAGCCTTGTATTTCTGTTCCCATTTCCGGTGACGTGAGTGTGAGGATCACTGATTTACCCTTTTTCTGTTTCTCCTTCATCCTTGAATGTCTCCACGAGTATTATATTCTTTATCTCCGTTTGTGAGCTTTGTTTCACCATTATTTCACCACTTTGCACTTCCCGACTTATAATTGTTTACATTACAGTTTGTCCGAGACGTATAACCACTCCTACTACTCTTTCTTCATGTGACTTCCGCCCTTCCTTAAATGTATCATTTATCTTTTCCAGTATTGAATCTAGACGTACCTGCACCATTCCATTCCACGCAATTCTTTCCCTTTGCCATCTTTCCTGTATTGCATTTCATCCTTCAACCATGACCGTAATTATATTTTCTTCCAGGCTCTCCACTGTTCTACAATCTATAAACTTTAAATCTGCGTTTTCTAACTTCTCTCCCAGTCCAATCATAAGTTATTTCGCACCAGCTTTATTATATCTTTCCAACTTCCACTATTCTTCCCTGTAGATAGTCATTTTCCCTTATAACTGCTGCACTGTTTTCCATATTTCCTTTACTCTGTTCTTAAGTTGCTGCTGGATTTTTCCTGACACTCGTTTTAACATCTTGTCTGCAATAATTCCTGCATAGTTTTATAGACCTTTGTCTCCTCCGGTGTACGTCCCTTCTCTTTTATTTGTTTCCTTGTTCGCCCTTTCTATGTTTCCTTGTTCACCTACCTGTCTTCGCATCCTCTTCCATCGTTTTCCGGTACTCATTCACACAGTTAGCGCAACATATTGGCTTATTACTATAATTTTATTCTTCAATTTATATAATTTCTTCCATTCCATCCATTTAATACATTCACTTCACGGTTTTTGTATCCGTATTTCTCGTTGGTCTGCTGTCCCGTACTCTCTGTCATACTCTCTACACCTCCCTTTATCGATTCGTCAAATTGCCTATTTTAATTTATGTTTTTGTTGATTTTCTGTTTTTCAAATTTTAATTAATATATTTCTTCCAATACTTTTCAATTGCTTTTAAACACTCGTCCGAATACTATTTGTTTGATTCAATTTCCTTCAACCATAGAGGAGTTATAGCCGTTTAACGGAAAATGTATGTTTCTCTCACTCGTGTTTTCCGTTAATTAATTGATCCCTGCTGGCAGTACCCGCACCACGTTTGGTAGTAAGGTGCTGGTTACAGCTCTTCACCCTCCTACCAAATTACAGCATGATTCCCCCCACACACACATTAATGCTCGAGGGACATAAACGTTTATTTTCACCTGTACAGTTCCGCTTGCACTTATAGGCAGCGCCAATACCGTCCTCTATATTTAAACTCTATGGTATTATTGAAAAAATCATACGTAGTATATGGTAGGCTCTTCTGTGCATCACGGAATAAAGAAATATATGTTTATTTGTATTCTGTTCTTATGATATTTCCTTTAGCCTCGTGCGTTTAGCTAAATCTGAGCCAGTGCGTCTTATTTAGCAGGGTTTTTTCTCAAAGCAGCTTCTATTGACTCGTTGGCATCTTTACCTGAAGTTTGTACTCTGCAGGATGTGTAGTTTCCTTATATTTTGCGTTTACTTCTGCTTACGTGTTAATAGCATCTTAATAATTCATCGTATCTCCATATCCACTGACAGCATCGTCTTGAAATCTTCCCAAGATATTTGAAATATGTATAGTTTTATCCTCTTATCTCATTATTTGCAGTTTTATGTGGAAACCTAGTCAAAGTTACGTAACTACGGATTTCTGTCGTGTACTTGCTATAAATTTAATCATTATTTCGGTTCTACTGTATAGAATTGCCACAAATTTCATAAGTACGCTCAGTGAAGCTTAATCTTCCTTCTGGTGCATAAATCTGGCTACCAACTTCTATTTTAACCATAATATCAAGAACAGTGGTACAGAGCTGTTAATCACATATACAGCTACAAGCATAGCCCTATAATCTCTTTTTCAAAATAAAAATTAAATTACCTTGTCAGTATATTGATGTTCTTCATTTGAAAAATGTTTCTCATTCCCTCAACAATAACGATAACGACATTTGCAGCCAAATCAAAATATTTGGCTTTAGTTCTACCAAGTAATTCAGAATATGTAATAATAGATAATAAACTTTGTCAAAAACGCAGTGGCAAACTGCGTATGACCACGTGGAGGAAAATAAACTAAGTTACTCTCCGGAAACAAGCAAGGGACCATTTCATCAATTCCAATCAAGGGTCGAACGGCAATGGCAGATTTAATTCTCTAAAAAAATATTTAATAAAATATGCACTGCTATACATTTATTATTCCAGAATGAAACGTTGATTTATTGTGCAGTGCAAATCGGATATTATTAATAATAACAAATGTATTAAATGACACCCGCCCAAAGAAAATCCGCCATTACCAGGAGGAAAACCGGAGTAACACCCGAGCCAGGATGGGGTTACAGTGATAATGTATACAACCGGGCCAAGGTTGCGTAGAGTTAGAAATATTTTCTAAAAAAGGGATCAAAAAACATGCATCAAAAACATTTATTTTTAAACTTGTAATTTAGTTTTTTATATTACCTTTTCCTAGCTGCTAAGATACTTCTTGGTTGTCGATAGACATTCCAGCATCCTGCTACAAGTCTCTGAAACAGAGCGCACCATTCTGCTTCCCTTCCGCAAACCGATTTTCTCGTCATTAAATTAATTAACTCCGGGAACACGATCGATGCATCACATCATCGGAGAGTGGGAGGTCGGATGTCACGTGATGATGAACAGACGACGATCAATCTGCCACGCGAGATATTTACTACATGTCCATATTTCATACGGGTACACATTTCGTAAATGAATTCCAAAGAGCAATTTGAATTCGCCCTTCCGTTGGCTAAGGGGTTAACATGTTTGCTCACCACCAAGTAACACCTGGTTCAATACCCGGTGAGTCCGGCTAAAAATTGTAGCTTTTCACTTCAAAAAAAATTCTTTGACAATTCAAAAGCAAACCCTCCTTTCTGTATCCAACTTCTACCACTCCTAGTATCACAAACTCCTCGTAACATCTCCACATAACTCAAGTTGTTGGCAAACCCAGGCACCAGCCATCGCTCCATATAGACAACCTTCAATCGTACGTTACTTTTCCCATTTACACATACTATAATAATAATAATAATAATAATAATAATAATAATAATAATAATAATAATAACAACAACACCAATTGTGTTATCGACAACTGGTGTGATCCCTAAAGCCCTACATGAGAGTCTCAAGATCCTCGGTATAAGGAGAGAAGTGTATATTCTCCTCCAGAAGGCAGCTATTTTGAATACGACACGAATAGTGCGTAAATTCTTTAGCCAAGAGTAAATATGTGTGCTTTATTTGTATCCGTATCTTATTTATACCAGCAGAAGCTGAGATGTATTAATGAACAAAATAATAATAATAATAATAATAATAATAATATTAATAATAATAACACCAATTGTGTTATCGACAACTGGTGTGATCCCTAAAGCCCTACATGAGAGTCTCAAAATCCTCGGTATAAGGAGAGAAGTGTATATTCTTCTCCAGAAGGCAGCTATTTTGAATACGACACGAATAGTGTGTAAATTCTTTAGCCAAGAGTAAATAAGTGTGCTTTATTTGTATCCGTACCTTATTTATACCAGCAGAAGCTGAGATGTATTAATGAACAACAAAATAATAATAATAATAATAATAATAATAATAGCTATATTACGTGATATGTAGGGTCTTATAATTAAAGTTCCACTTAGAGATTAATAAAAGGAAAACAACTAGACGAAATGTTGTCAAACGGGGTAATACTTTACAGGATGTCATGGGATTTTATTTTCCGATAAAAAGAAGAAAAATACAAATACAAAAATTCAGTCCCAACGGGGAAGAAGGCAGTATGCGATACTGTAGAGCGTAATAAGATAAGACGATACTGAATTACAACGTTTTTATCGTTCCTAAAACGTTTTACATGTTCAATGTGGCGTCCATAATTTTCTGAAATAAAGTTAAATCACATTTTTGCCCTCTCAAGAGTAAATTTTAGTATATCTGGAGAAACATTCCCAATTCTTTGCACATCAAAAATGCTACACTTTTTGCAGTATGAAATGAGCAAGTGTTATTTACGTCGATCATAAAATAATTTATGCGTGAAATTTCGTTTCGTTAAGTTAATACGTAAACTAAACTAAGGCTTTCACTATTACATTGGGACTTTACTGAAACGAAATGTATAATAAATTTCTTGTCCAACAAGCAATGGTTACACACTGCGTTTAACCACATGGAGGATAAACTATTTTTTTAGCTTTTGATTTCTCCAAAAGTAAGCAAGGGACCATCCCATTATTTCCGATCCAAGGCCCTAAGGTGAGGCGATTATAACTATTCTGCACACTCCTGAGAGAAGAATAAAATAGCTACGTGTTATAATATCAACGGAACACCAACAAATTTGTATTTAATAAAGCACAAAAAAGTTATTTCAAGAGTTCGTATCATTAAAAACTATACTTTATTCGGAAAATATTGTTTATGAATCGTAACTATTAAAATAACTAAATTATTTCAACAGACGCAGCCCTCAGGCAAATAACATACATATGCACATCATTGAGAGTTTATACACGTTTTGCCGTGTTTCATCCTATCTCCCTAATGGTATGTTCTATTTCATCCGAGATAGCCTTTTTTTCATCTCTTGCTTTTATTTTTGTCTCTCCAGAGTCGGCCATCAAGAAACCGTGACAATTTCCGGAGACCACGCGGAAAGAAATTGTCGCTGGGTGACATGACGCGTAGCTAAGCGGTACACAGCGCTACAGAACCTCAACCCTTGACCCAGAAGACGGTTATGGCTGCGGGGGCAGATGGGAACAGGAAGTGTTGCAGTTGACAGCGACGCTAGGCCGAGACATTTGCGGCCAAGAGGTTTTGCAGAAAGAAGCTCTGGAATTTCGGTGAGGCGAAAGACCAGAAAAATACCATCACGAGATATTTCCAGTGAAGTAACGAAAAAAAATGTACGTTGAATCAGAAAACACAAGAATCACATCACTACGGATATATCTCATTTGTTCCACTCCAATTGACGTCCATTATATAATATTAAATTAAAAACGCGAGAATTATGACCTTTTATGGACGAACAGTGGATATTTGGTGATAAAAACTCACAGTGTTTCGACTTTCATTTGAAGTCGTCAGGTGGTTCACAAAATATAATCTGTTCGTCCACAAAAGATGGTAAGCCTTACATTTTTTATTTAATATTTCATTTATTATATTGTTTTACTCTACCGTTATAATGCTGGTAATTAAACGATGAAAATATCTTTAAATAAGAATAAAAACGTCCCGTCGTGTTTCGAAATCTTATGAAATAAGCAAGGATACTTTATAATTAATTACTTTTATTAATTACAAGCATTATATGGTTATAATTAATCAACGTTTGGAAAGAATATCCAAAATCGCAAAATTATCAAATAATTTCGACATGTTTTATAATGAAAATGTGGAGTTCGTATAGGGAATCATTTCTCTGGGTTGTCATTTTGTCATGAATAAGTAGTCTGTTGTCGAAAACGTTTTCAAGAAAGCAGTTACAGACTGCGTATGACCACGTGGAAGACAATAAACTAATTTACTCTCCGGAAGCAAGCAAGGGACCTTCCCATCAATTCCGATCAAGAGCGCTAAGGCAGAGGCGGATTTAACAAGTTCATTGATAACACTGGAGGGTGACGAATGCAAGTTGCAACAACGAGTTTGTGAATCTTATAGAACGAACGCGTAGACTTTAAAGGTCACTATATTGATTAATTTTTATGATGTATTTTGAAATACATGTATCTTCTCAATATTATGAACATTTCAATTTCAAAAAATAATGCGCAAGTTTATGAATATTCACTTACATTAGAAAAAGAATATTTTTCTCAAAACTTCTTTATTGATTTAACATATTATTTGTATGAGGAATATTATGTCAACACAACCAACTAAAATTAATTTTAAGCGTACTTTTCCGAAGAGGGTGAAAATAACCTGAAAGGTGAAGTTTCTTCTCTTCCTGACGTATAAGGTTACAGCCATAATTTGATTTACAAAAATATGCTAGACTATGGGCATCAACTATGTCACTAGATTCATATAAAGATGATATGAAACCCAAAGACCTCTGAGGTGGTCTCGTAGAGCTCAAGGTCCCGGGTTCGAACCCCGGTCCCGTCTCCCATTTTCATTCGACGTAACATGATTAATCTGTTACCTGGCGGTGAGGTTCATCGCAATCTAAGAGATTTCTATGTTTCAGAAGATTATGATTAAAACACTAAATCTAATTCAACATATCTAAAATGTAACGACATAGTTAAAACGATTGATAAAGTGATTAAATTATATTAAAAACATATTTATTACGATTGTCAAACATATACATTACAATTGTCCTAAGTTCGCAAACAAAGCAGTTAATTAAACGGCAATATAAAAATGTAAAAAAAGTGATGATATTAAAAAAAAATTAATTCTTTTTCCTTTTTCTGATTGTATTCTGTTTCAGATTCAATTTGAAATTGTGTTTGTTTGCTTATTTAATTTTTTTCTGAATGTGGTCATTAATTATTATTTTAAGCGTATGAAAAATAAAATTAACAAAATCATAAATATTTCTCAACGGAAAAGTGGTATTCCTCGCAAATGCTGTCATCACAAATATTTGGAGACACTGAACACGATGAATTATATTATGGTATATTAATATAAATATCCTACAAGATTAAACGAATGTAAATTCAATGCCCGGTATTTATTCTATGGTGAATGAAATGATTGTCAGGTCATTTACTTCTGTAATTTATTGTTTTCATAAATTAGTTAAATGCATGATTGATGAATTTAATGTCTCTTGATACTTTTCATATTTTAAGTTCTTTTGTGTAACATCAAGACCAGTTCAGTCTATCGATTTGTGAAATATTAAGATTTTCACGCATTTTGCTAGTCCGAAATTCTTGAGAGGATTACGGGTCGGGTCAGGCGCCGCCAAATAAGGAAAAGTGGCCACTAAGCCTTTCCATTCAGTGTATGGACCAGCCTCCTGCTTTTCCGGGATGGAGCAATGCGCTCGAAGAACGCCGGTGGAAGGGTGCTTGTCTTCCTTTGTTTTGTAATATTTCTGTAAGAGGGACTTGTTCGCCATGTGTACCGAGACCAGACCGGAAAAATCCCTAAAGAAAGACTGTTATAAATGGAAAATTCCACCGTATGCTCAAATATTGGCCATCCCGAGAAGGACGCTGGCATATCGGTAAAGACACATTGTTCTCAGAAGCTGAGGGGTTACCAAGAGTGCTCAGTACGGTAGCGAAGGCGAGATCGCGTGACCTCCGCTTCCGTATATATTGGGAGGATTGAAGATCATCGGAGACTTTCAGACTTTGAGACTTCTGCGGAGTGTTTGGCAGTACCCAGGTTATTTGAGATGTGACCTGGCTAGCATTGGTCGTCAGACCACTGAGAATTGCTGCGGTAATTCAATTACATTGCTATTAAGCGGGAATGACGTATCTTGGAAGAGTTAGTTACTTCGGGATAGCAACTTGTAAATTTTTGAGATTCGGATGATCTGGGTAGATTTCCGAATTAATTGTTAACACCAGTATTCATATCAGTGTGTAATTGATACTTTCAGATAGCATTAACTGTGTAATGACAAATTCATACTTGTATTTATGATTTGAGAGTTCGTTCAAGTTTGTAAATACGCAGATTTTCAATTTAACTTGTATTAAAGAAATATTTTATTGTTATTACACGAGTGTTTGATTACTTGGGAAACAAGCTGGTGGCAGCGAAACCTACCATAAGGGTTGTGGTTTATGGTTGAATCCCGCTTCTACCCAAAAAAAACCCACATCGCATCTGGGCTTGCGGTGTGGTGTAACATTTTGAACTATTCGTACAGGTTTAGCTATTTATCCTAAAACTCAAGAAAATATTTTAGGAATATAACTGGTTCTCGACGTACTATTTACAAGAACCTTGAGGTTTCCTTAAGAGCGAACAAGTACAGTATTTCAGTCCTAATAGCGTAGATGATTCATTTGCGAAAATTCATGGTAAAGACGAATTCCTTCGTTGGTCTTGCAGCCAATGTTCGGGTTTGCGGAATAAAATGTTCAGCCAATGCTAATATTGATTTAGAGCTTGCTCTTCTTTTCGAGTAACTTCATAATTCATTTTCACTCTCGCCAATAAGGGATTGGGAACAAGTGTTTCCTTCTAGTATGAGATAGTTGAATTAGTTCCTTCACAAGAAAAATACAATTTGTAATTGACACAGAGCACAAAAAAGGGTATAGCCCAGTAGAGATATCATTTTGGATTGCAAAAGGTGGAGTAATTT
>NNCF01130138.1:126125-153615 GCA_002313205.1 Laupala kohalensis | reverse complement strand
TTTCATAAATATAAATGCAGGGAAGTGTTAAGATATTTAATTCCTTGAATAAAGGTTTACAAGAGTTTCGGGGGTGAGATTTACAAATTATCCGAACTATCCTCTTCTGAATTCTGAAAGTTTGAATACTCTGACCGGAATTACCCCAGAAGGTAATGCCGTAAAGTAAATGGGAGTACACGTTTGCAAAATATACGCAACGGGAAAGACGTGGACTAACTGCTTTAACTAAGATTCGGAATGCGTAACACAATTTGCTTAATTGGGAATTAAGATTGTTAACATGACAATTCAATTTGAGGTTGTCTTGAATATGGAGACCTAAGAATTTTGTATTTGTAACAGTTTTTAATTGTGTTCCGTTTAAAGAAAGAGAAACCTGGGGTAAAGATTTTGTGATACTATTGTGAAATGACATAGACACTGTTTTGTCAGTGTTTACAATGAGACGATTTGCATGGAACCAAGTCGAAAGGTTAGACAAAACTTTTTGAGCATTGGCGTGTTTACATAGTAAATTAGTGTCATCAGCAAAAAGAACCATTTTGCAATCTGATGTGGATGATGACATGTCGTTCACATACAATAAAAAGAGTATAGGACCGAGAATTGAACCTTGGGGTACTCCGCAAGTAAGTGGCTTTGTTTCTAAGAGACAACGCTGAAGTATTTTATTTTTAGTATAGGATATTTCTACCGGTTGATATCTATATTTTAAATTAGAAGTTAGCCATTGATGTGGAAGTCCACGAATGCCTAAAGAATGCAATTTGGTAAGGAGAATTCCGTGATCGATGACATCGAATGCTTTGGATAAGTCAAGAAAAACACCCTGAGGATTTTCTCCACTGTCTAGAGATGTGGTAACATCGTTTAAGAAGGAAAATATGGCGCTTGTAGTGGAAAAGGATTTCCTAAAACCGTGTTGATCGTCAGAGAGAATGTTATATTTTGATAAAAAATCTAGAAGACGCTTATAGAACAATTTTTCTAGGATTTTTGAGAAAGTGGGTAGTAGAGATATTGGTCGGTAATTTCCAATATTAAGTTTGTTTCCTTTCTTGTGTAAAGGTTTCACTTTAGCTCTCTTAAATATATTGGGAAACACCCCTTCCGATAAAGAACTATTAAAAATATTTACGAGTGGATTTAATATAGCGTGGGACGAAGATTTAACAATAAACTCAGGTATATCATCTATGCCTCGTGAAAATTTGTTTTTTAAGGAGCTGATGATTCCCATGACTTCACTGGCGTTAGTTTCGGAAGTGAACATAGAATTGGGTATGTGGGTGGTAATAATTGGAGGACATTGATTTGGATATATTGAGTTCGTTATTTTACCAACTTCTGAGAAGTGAGAATTAAACAAACTTGCGATGTCCTGAGGATTTGACACGATCTTGCCATCGTTTAGTAAAGAAACATTTTCTTCGCGATTTTCAGAAGTTGACGTGTAATTGTTAACAATATTCCACATGGCTTTCATCCGGTTGTTCGATTTTAGTATATGCCTGTCGTTTTCCATAACTTTAGCTGCATAGACTACTTTTCGAAGAATAGTCTTATATTTACGAAAATAATTATGGAATTCGGGTGGTTGGTTATAGCGTTTTGAAAGATAATATAAACGGCGTTTGTATTTTTTTGAAGAAAACCTTATCCCTTGGATGATTTATCTATTGTATTTCTTTGTGTTAATTAACTTGCGTTTTATGGGAAAGCTAGAGTTCTTTTGTTTTAGGAATGTTGAGATAAATACATTGAATTTGTCGTCGGTGTTTTGGCAATTGTAAACATCTTTCCATGTTTCTTCACGCAAATAATTTATAAATATGGATTCATTTATGTCATTAAACTCTCTTGTAAATTTGTAAAGGATTTTAAGAGGTTTTAGTTTATTATTTATTGTCAATACTTGCTTGAAGCTTGAGAGGTCCCCGCTCTCTATATTTTCGTAAAATCGGACACTGCCCGAAAGTAACATATAATATTAACAATTTTCGTCGGTGCTTCAGAAGCACGTGTGGATTTGACATTGTCTCGTGTTGGTTTGTCATTCGCGACAGATGTCACTGGAGTTGCATCTCGCTATTTTCATGGTAAACATGCTTCTTTAGATGTTAGATTATTTTCAGAGGAGGAGATCTATCATTTCTAGGTTATGTTGAGAAGTTNTCAAGATCTGATTGAGGAGGTCTATAAATACACAAAACAACAATACCGGTGTCGGTCAGATTAACTGCAGAGAATTCGAACACACTATCTACGCAGAAGTTCTCGTAGCCTGTCAATGGAGAAGATAAAATATCATGATGAACGTAAATACACGTACCTCCGTGGGGATTTTTGCCTTTAAAATTTTACCGACAGTAAGAACTTGCTAAATAATAATTAGAAATAGCAGTATAGTTGATGTTGTTAGTTGAAAACCAATGCTCTGTGAGGCATAGCAAATCGAATCGACTTTCTTGTACCAGAATTTCAATGTCTGTCAATTTGTTTGAAAGGGATTGGACATTATGATGAAATATAATAATTTCATTAATACATTATATGTTTAGGCCCATTTCACAACTTATCATTTTAAAAACCTCATAATAGTAGTATAGTTTAGTGAATTTTGCATGATTGTCCACAGCAATCCTGTTTTGGTTTTATTTTTTATAATAATTAATTTCTTTTTAAAATATTATAGCAACTATTTTTACGTTAAAGGTATAGAAGGATCAATGATATACGGGTGTATATTGGAGCACGCTTGTACGTTTGAGTATGTGTCTAAATATACATACATATGGGCTTAATTTACATAATTAATTTATTAAATGTTATTTCTTTCTCGTTATTACCTCATGTAGTAATTTTCTAACCATTTTATACGTGTCTGTGAATTTTATAGATATTTAGGCGATGCTTTGTTATTTAACTTCTTATTGTGTATTATGTGTACTTTTGTAATGTCTTTTCTATTTGCCACCGATCATTGCTCACTTGCAGATTAATAATTTATTATTATTATTATTATGTACAAAACTAATTATATTTAGTTTAAACTGGATCTTTGAGGAAGTGTTAAATATCAAAATGCTAAGGTTGTTTTGACGCCACAGAATGTTGTATCTAAATTATAGTTTCATAAAACACACGTCTCACAACAGTGGACTAACACTTTGAATTATATACTACATGATTTTTAAATATATATTTTATAATACAATTTATAATAATATTTCTAACCCATTTATTAATTTTCTGATAAGGTGTTCGTCCGACCCCCATAGAGAATACTTCGAATGTGTTTCTATATTCCAGTGAATTGGAGACTTTTATTTCAATACAATTAACATAATGAAAAAGAATGATTCTAGTAGCAATAAAAGAACAAAACAAAATGTAACTTAACAGGATCCAAGGGGATTGCTGAGCATTAATATTCTCTATTTCTCTGTTTCCAGTAAATCAGCTGTGATCAGCTTAAGGGTCAGATTTTCAGGCATATTCCAGTATTCGTTTTAATACACGCTTAAAAGACGTGGTAGCCATTGCATAAGTTGTGGAAGGAACTTCGAAAAACAAAAGCATATACCCCTTTAATGTTATTATTGTAATTTATGAATGATTGACTACTTTGTGTATTTATTATAATGAATGAAGCAAATTCATTTTCAAACATGTATACATTACTTATGGTGCACAAATGTAAACCCAGTAGCTTATGTACAAGTTACATAACGAAATTTTTATCGCTTTTTGATTGTCACATTTACAACCTTGAACATTAATAAATACATCTCTTTAAAACGGAATCCATGATTCAACGTACTTTGTAAGAACTCCGTCGAGACTGAATCGATGATGTCCGGTTCCAAATTTTAGTTAATTGGCGTGTATATCAACCGCAACTCGCTAATAAACCCGTAATTCACACAAATAAATCTTTGCATGCACTGTGGCTTCACATCATTCTAAATAATGCATTCCAGTCGGCGCACATGTTTATTTCCCAGATTCGATTATAATCGAGCAAACGCGTATGGAAAATACGTTTGTATTTGCAGCACACGAGTAAATCAAAAGCAACTTGCAGTACAGATAAACATGGGAATTTGTTCACTGAAATTAACGAATATATGCGGCAAGCAGAAGTTTACATGTTTCATAACAATGTTCGTCTTATTTAAAGTATCTTATGATTCGTAGAAACGGCGTCCTGCACCAGTGCTTCTACAATGTAAAAAAAATTATTGATTTTAATAAAAGTTAAATCCGTCTTGTACTTTATCACGCCATTGCTGTAGTACTTTTTAATAACTTATAACAATTTCAAAAACTATTTTCTTGCATGATTGTGTTGTCTTATGGCTCATATTAATTTAGTTTTATGTGCACTCAACTTTGGCACGGTTGTGTACATTAATTCTGTAGCCCCATCCTGGCCCGGGTTTTTCTCCGGTTTTCCTTCGGGTAGAGGCGAATTTCTTATACAGGTTCTCTAGGCTTTGTCTAGGGGCGTGTTTATTGTAACAATAAATCGTGAATTTAGTGTTATTTCAATTCTTATGATTTTTAAACACTATACTCAGAATAATCCATAGTTCGATAATAATTTGTACATGTAAATTTTTTGCGTTAAATTATAAACATATTGACATTCTATTAGCATTATAACCCGCAGCTAACTTGTCATCTTATGTAGGAATTTTTGCTGAAATTTTTGAATCCGCCTCTGCCTTAGGGCCCTTGATCGGAATTGATGGGATGGTCCCTTGCTTGCTTCCGGAGAGTAAATTAGTTTATTGTCCTCCACGTGGTCATACGCAGTTTGTACTGTTTTGTTTGGCAATGAATTTATGAATAATATATCACTCGTTCTCCGAAAGGATACATGATTCATACTTAATTTTTTGTAATGAGATTTTATGTGAGAATACAAATGTTTATGCCATATCAATTGCAAACAATCTGCACGCAGAATTAACTGAACAATCAAAATGCTTCTATGAATATTTTCTTATTTTGAATTTTAAGAAACCGGAAGTGGAGCGTGATGTGAAATGAAGTCGGTATGAGCTGACCAGAGATAGGTTTTTATTCCCGACGCATTCAAAGTCAAATCTTAAGTTTGGGTTTAGATGCTTCAATTTGTTCGTGAGTTATCGGGGGACAAAATTTTTAACATATATAGAAACACATACATTCCTACGAAATTGGACATCACCGCCAAAATTTGAAAACAGTCTCTCTGGAACCAATTCGTAACGATCCGAAGAGAGCACATATTTTTCTATCGATTAAAATACTTTCCTCATACATTTTGTATAATTGGGAATCAAAAAGATATCTTTAACATTGTTGCTTAGAGACCTTTCAATGAATTTATTGTTACGTGTTATTTAACAAACAAAAAACATTTTATTTCAGTTAGTTCACATTGCTGATATGAGACTGTTTGTCTCATAACATGTAACAGGGTTTGTTTTACCTTATTAGGAGATAAATATGGGGTATTTTTCACAGTGCTCTATGCTTATGGCATTGATTTGCTGTGTTCCAATAATTCAATGGGGTTTTTTTATTGCTAAAAGATGAATTGTATGCAGGATTATTAAGGATTGTCCAAATGTTTGCAACCCCAATAATTCGACTTCAGACGGGTAAAGGCTGATTGTATCATACGAAGTACTTTTTAAAAATGTTATTCTTATGACACATTATAGAGTACGTAATATTGTGTAATATTTGGATTAAAAACGTGAGATACAAATTTATATACAATATTCTAACCATTTTTGAATCTAAAAAACAGGTTTAGGATCACAACGTGAGCTAACGTGAACCGCAATACATATATTTCTTTGTTACTGATAATTTCACTCCATGCCTCTTTTCGGATTTGAATTATATTTCTTAGGAATACAAAATAACTGGACATAAATAATTAATTTATTCTCATGCAAAAAAATAAATAAATAAATCGTACGTTACGAATAGGAAATCATGGAAAAGTTTATAAGCTCAGATCTACGGTTATCAAGAACTGCGACCACCTCTCCCCCTCCAACTTTGTTCATTTAAAAAAATTAATGTTAGTATTTGTTCATGAGTAAACCGATGAAAAATTCATCAAATATTTGTGCATAATTATTAGTTTTTTATATTTTTATACTGACAGATATAAAGTAATACTAGTTGTTGAATAACAAAATGGTTTAGCGTCCGCGAATACGCAGCGCCCCCGCGTAGTTCCAGCCTCTCGCACAGCTCTCATGACATATTGGTTTTTGTTTTGAATTATGTGGTTGGCGAAACAGTTGTGTTGTTTTCCATGCACTGATGTGTGCATGAACTCTTTGTTGAAAAGTGCTCCCATGCTGGGACGTATTTAGGAACTGTAGACCTCTAGGCCCAACCTTTCGCGCGGGACCTACGGAGGTTGGGGGGGGGGAGTGAGTACGGAACATCACCCGTTGTCAACGGGGGTTGGGGGAACCATCTTTTACAAAAATATAATGCACAATATTAGAAAAATTGAGTAATAAATTAAAAAAATTGTAAATCTTTCAATTTTTCAAAACTATTTACTGGCATCACTTTTAAAAATATATTTAGAAGTGTCATAAAGTTGTAGTACGACCTGAGAACGAAATTATGCGGGTCTTCGGTCGTTTGCACTGCCAATGTCGTGTCTTATAAGTTGTATTAATTTGCATATTGTTAGAATTTTTTTGTGGTGCGGACCTCTAGGCGCTCGTCTTTGTGATTCTGCTCCCGTGTCCTGCATACAGGAGCACAAGGGACTGGACTACTCTCCCATGGAGTCAATGGATGAGACAGTAATGATAATTTACCTTATCTGCTAATTTGCCTTATTTTTACGAAGTTTTCGATATCTCAGCATTGTCAATGTTTATGATGTGTAAAGAAGGAAAAGTATAGTAGTATCAATCAAATGGACATGATATGATAAAAAAACAACTATTTCTACCATACTATTAGCTGGCTTGGAACTTCATTTTCGTGTGTGTGNGGGGGGGGGGTGAGAAGCTTTTGAGGCCTCTCGCGGGAAGTTGCAGATTTATCAGTAGAGAACGCACAAAACAGATTTTGTAGCACATGATCTCGTTGGTAATAATATACCAAGTATACATACTAAGAAACTTTTCGCGAATTGTCACCAAACTTTTAGAGTAATAATGTTCTCGACCACAACACGGTATATTTTTATATCACAAATGACCACACGAGCATCCTTAGAGAGTAAATAACTTTTTTTTTTAATTTGGTGGTTCAAGAGTGTGATGTACTTTTAATGAAAAACATTTTTAGCGCCTACATCTCTCAGCGTTCCCCAAAGTTTGGCGGTCCACATCTCCCGACAACCGAAACACGTGCTCCTCCAACCCCATCCGGCCCTGACTGTAAGAGTAACAAATCAATTGCAACCCTCGTTAGGAATTCAACATTAATATACTGGAAGAGATGATTAAAGGTCATGCTAAACCAATTCCCCACTAATTTTCTGATTTCCTAGATAATTGACAAAGTGTCTAGAAGGTGTCATTAATTCGTGAATGCGTTGACGGCCTCGAGTTCTCAGTACTGACAATCTTTTACAACGCGTCGGGATAAAGAAAACCTCACCTCTAAACCGTGGTTTGTGAGACTCGAACCTCTCAAACTTATAAGTCAACGAATTTTCGAGATGATATATTTTCTTATTATTCCATCTCCTCCGCGTTTGTGACCATGTATTTAGTTTATATTTTAAATGGCCAAACTTAAGAATATGGTCCCACAAGGTTTGAAAAAATATTTTATGTATCATAATACTACAATATTATTGCGGTTCCGAAAATATAAGCCGTATTCTTCGCTTTTCATATTTACCATAGTTATAAAGAAATATTGTTCCGCACTATTTTCTTCTCTCCGCCACCGTTTATGTTAGTATGTTAGGGTATGATAATAATGAACAATTATAAACAATTGTTCGGTCACAGTCGGCGATGTTAGGTTTGTTAGACCCGGCGATTCCGTTTTAAGAAAATCTGTTGTAAGTGTGAAGATGGAGGCGATGGTGGAGGTAGCAGCACTCACGGAAGGATATACGAAGAATGAGGTTAGGATAGGACGATAATGTTAAATTTGCCATCGAAAAAGGGAATATTTTTTTCCAATAAAATGATTCAATTTGTAATTTCCGAGAACAAAGTCCCTTTCAGAATCATAGCAAAAAAAGCCGTTTTTCGATATCTCATCTGGATATTTTTCTACGGCGTTGGACCATATAGTTAAGTTGGTCCTTTTAAATGAATGTATGAGAATGTCAGTCGGCAATTGCATTTAATGAAAACCACGTCTCGTGCGAAAAGAATACACTCAGTCTAACGTAATCCATCGCAAAACTTGATTTTGAATGGACACAACGATTTGGTTCTCCGAGAGGTATACTATCTTCGCGCAATTTGATGCGGAGGAATTCTGACACTAACATATCTGTCCTTTCACAAAATTCTAATTGACATTGGAACATATACGTTTACAAGAAGAGAAAATAGATGTTGATTTTAATAGATTTAAATGACTTCAATTGCGAAAAGTATAGGCTTCCTTTCATTTACCTCCACTGTCTCGCAAAATTTCTTTTTATTTTGTTGACAAGCGGATATGATCGATTTGGGTTAATGTATTTCTCTACTAGCACAAAGTATATAGTCTGTAATATTTGTTGGAGTAATAAAAGATAAACAAATATTATTTCTTGTTGATTTTAATGACTTAAATCTTTTTGTTTAGAAAAAAAAATGTATATACAACAGTCGCGCAGTAGTAGCGTCCTCGCTCGTGATGGAATTTCCACTCAGTCAAACTGGAAAAGATTTGAAGCTGAGATTTACCTCATTTATTCCTGGCCAAAGATTCGCTGGCATACAACTTCTCCTCGTCATTTAAATCTTGTAGTTAGGTGGAAGAATAATGCGGAACCTCACCACATAATAAGATAAGACATGAAATAGTTTCTGTCCTAAAACGGGTCTCTAGAAATAGTGGCGGATCATGGGCTTCGTTAATCACTTTTCAAGGAAAAGGAAAACGACTTTTCTGACAAAGGGGCCAATGTAATGTATACATGGCCAATAATGTATCATGAGACTGTACACTATACGACGAAGAGAGACAGAACTTCATTATACAAAAAAAGAGAAAAGGAGAATACATAAACATAAAATACGAATCTGATCGATAAGAAATAAGAGTTCACTAATTTCGAAAATTGCTTTCTGAAATCATATACGTTGCTCAAATGTGATAAACGCCTCCAGCAATGTAAGAGACGTTCACTAAGATACGTGAAATATAAAAGAGGAAATCCCAAATAGTGACACTGTTAAAGGTGTAAAATTATAAAATAAAATATAAAGACATGAAATAAATATGATAACTTTCAGTCAGTTGAAAATAACGACGAGGCGGGAAATGAACCCGGGTCTCCTCTTTTGATTGCAGGAGTGTTAACCACTACACCACTGTTCGTCTGAACACCGTATCTTACCACACCTAAATCTCCTTCCACAACTGTACACCACAAGAGTCTGGCTAAAAATAGTGCACAGGCGTTTAATGGTTGACTCTCCTGCGATCAATGGAGGATTCCCGAGTTCGATTCCCAGCTCATCGTTTTCAACTGACTGAAAGTTATCACACATCATCTCCACGTGTAGGGTACGCGCAAAAAATATATAAACAATCAAATATATTAATTTAATCCCTTCCCTACATCCCAATCCCAACCATAGCAAAGTTTACCCCATATCAAATCCAGATCAGAAGTTCTCTCGTAGAATATTGAAGGGCCGAAGAAGGTCGTGGCACTCACCACAAAAGCGTGAAAAGGGCATCGTCGCCATTGCGTCGTGTGCAAGGGGAACCCCCCAAATCCTCTCAGGCGCGATCTGATTGCTGCGGATCAGCGGAGGTGGAGCGGATATGGCTCGCTACGTGAAGCTACCTGTTCTCAGGGGAAAGGGAGAGAGATTTTTACGCGACGCACGTGGACAAGGTAAATGCAAGGTATGGGTTGAGGTCGTTCTTTTCTTCTGAAGATACTGCTTTCTATAAGGATTTAGAACTACCAATCCTTTTATTATAATAATAATAACCACAATAATAATAATATTGCAGAAAGTACAGAAAACCTAGGGAAATGCGGAAATATGCAGAAAACCTACGCTGAGAAGCAAAGAAAATATGTCGACCTTGCATATAGCATTAAGAATCGTAGAAAGTAAACAAAATGTATATTCTGCCCTTAGTCATTCCCAGCGCAGGGCTCGTTCACAAGAACCTACATAAGAATCTCGTAACCCTAGGGATGAAGAAGGGAAATGGTAGCTTATCCAGAAGTCAGACACCTGCCACATTGGCAGGAACTTCCTCAGCATTTACCATTAAGTTAGTTTACTCACTATTGCTTCGAAAAGCACAAAATTGATGAAGAACGGGAATAGACCGCAATAAAAGAAACAGAAAAGCAATAATAATAATAATAATAAAAATAAACAAATATTTAGGTCTCAATGCAGGGATACGAGAGATGTGGAATCAAGAAAAAGTCACCGGGATTCCATTTACAATCTCTGCTACTGGAGACATGCCCAAAAATCTCCGTGAAGGGATAAGACTGTTGGGTCTGCATCCCAGTACCTATAGAGAAATGCAGAAATATGTGGTACATGCTCCATAGTTCAGAGATTTTTGGACAGTTATTTAAGTCATACATAATACAATGGTAATGCAATACCCGTATTATGTATCATTTAACCAAAAATTGGTAGTAAAACGTCAAGTAAAGTGGCACAAGGAAAAAATTTCCATCCACACAATTGTCTTATCAGCGATCAGTGTAGTACATAGAAGTGTCATAGAACAGTTAAAAAACCTTCATATCTAACATCAGCTAGAAGATATACAAAGAACTGTCATTCTCCATATATAATGTACCATAAATCCGGACCTAGGTAACAATTTTTAGCGAAAGCTGAGAAAGTCCAAGAAAATAATTGTAATAATAATAATATTTATTCCATTGTTTTGGAAAAAGATATTCCGATGGCAGCTTGAAGATAGATACACTTATCTACATTAAAAATACAGTGCAACAACAAAACAAAGACAAACAATTACATAAAAGTTACACGAATAATGCAAAAGGAATAAGAATGGTGGAGATTCTATTCATCTCCTCTACTTATTACTTTTATCCGGAGGCAAAATTCTCTAGCACTACTTCAGGGAACTCTTTACATTGTTCGGTTCACGAAAGAAAATTGTTTTCGAAAAAATATTAACAATATTCAGTATTATATCTATTTATGGTCATAATTATCAGGTTTACCGACACTGATAATCGAAATCATCAATACTTTGAAGAGACATGCTATAGAATACACGTGCATCCCGTTCGAAAATAACCATTATTTTTCTGACTATGCAGTATTTTGTTGCATACGATGGTGATTTCTGACGCTTCCGCTGATGCAGGTTAGTACAGAATTGTGGGAAGTTTCCATAAAAATGCACTGATACATGAAGTAATTATTGCTGTTTACTTGTCATAAAAAGATCATTTTTATAAGACAGGCATCGTGTTGTGTTGAACTGGCTCCTTCATGACATATGAATACTAATCTTAAAATATTCACGGTATATATTAAATACAAGTATTTGAATCAATGAAAATTAAGATAATTGCGACACTCCAACTATCCAATATTACATTTGTATTTAAAATGTCTAAAATTAATATAATGCGTGATGGCGCTAAACAAATCACATTAAATTTATGAGAACATATCATCAAACATTGTAATTAAAAGAGTTACCTTTGACCTGATTCTTTGCTATCCGTAAGTACCACTGCTTGTTCCTGAAAGGAAAAGAAAAGAATTTTTACGTCAAAGAGACATAAGATGGTTTTCATGTCTTTTTAAGCTAAACCACAAACTATGGTTTAAAGTCATGATTCGTTAATGGGTTTTATTTTTGATATAAAGATTCAATAAAACATTTTAAATTAAATCATACGTCGTGAAAAAATAGAGAAGTAATGTACCAAAGATCTTCCAATTCTTCTCGAAAATTGTTATTTTTGTTATTAAATATTTCAGAACATTTTTTTCAAAGCGGTGGTTATTTGTAAATTAACTTTAATTTATGTTAAACATAAACATGGTCGCTAAGAATACTATATTACAGTACAAAACCACAGACTTCTGAAATATTACAGCAGAACCCCTGTTAATCGGTCTTGTCGGGACGTAGAGCCTTGCGGGTAACCCATTTCGTCGATTAAAAATCCCGTGAAAAATCGATTTTCGTTTAAAAAGAGCGAATACAATTTCAATATGTTATCACGAATAAAGAAGCAAATGAGACTTCATTGCAACTTACTTTATTGCACTGTAATGTATGTACATGAACAATCACTATTCCACGGATTAGGTAAGTTAATCCAAGTTGATCCGAGACCGGTTAAGAGGGTTGTTACTGTTTGGGGATTTCTTTGCGTAAATTGACGAAAGCAAAAGTCTCGGAATGATGAAAGATCGTTTAAGTAAAATGGCTGTTCATTTGTTTCGAAGCGGAATTGGCGAGGTTAAAGACCGTGCTAACTCTCGAATGGAAAAGCCATTTCGTCAAACCAATCTTCCGCTCGGTGACGCGACGGAAATGGAAATAATTTGACACCAGCGCGCGACTCGTTGAGTTTACAAGCAGCGTTGTTCTCTGTCATCACGGAAGTGTTCTCTTGACTCTTCCGGATGTGAAACAGGACATGGGGGTGAGTCTTCGTAATAACTCCAGACGTAATTCTCTCTTGCTTCGCGTGATTTATTATGATCTCGAAACTGCAACGGAAAACGGAACAAGTTTGATGCAGACTCATGAAAAAAGAGGAGGAAGGAAAAAAAAGAGAACTTGAGTTTCCTCAGATCAACGCCATTTATCACAATCGAGCAGATAAAAGAAACAACGCAACAGCGATGTAACGACGATATATCACGTGGCACGAGTCGAAAAGAGAGACGGGGGTAGTGGAGTGGAGCTTCTGTAATAACATTATCCATCACCAGAGGCGCTGGCTGCGCGAGCGAACCGTGCGCTCCAAGTGGCATCCGGGCCAAACACCCGGTTCCTGTTAGAACTCGGCGAAAGACATATTCCCTCCGTAATGAACTTGGACGGTGGTCTCGACGGAACAAAAGGGAATATTTGTTACCTTCAGTCGTCTGAGAGTGTGTGAAAAGGTTCGTGATGTTCAAAAAGGGAAGATTGCTACCAGCTGGTTGAAATGATGGGACGTGATGAGAATGCGAGTTCCAATTTCCTATTTTCAACAATCTGAAAGCAAAACATTATTAAAACGTATACGAGGCATTAATACATTCCCAAAGTAGTAGAACCAAATAGTTAAGAATCATATATTTTCATGTTCACAAAATTGTAGAATAATAATTAAGTTATTGGACAACATAAAAGTTAGCATACATAAAGGTGAACATCAAAATTATTCTCACCTACGCAATGAGAAATGAAGGAATCAGGAGTTGTGAAAGAACGTGTCTTCAAAATATAACTCCACAAACAAAAATTATGATAACATTTTACATCTCAAGTATTGCCAAAAATTCAGTAAAACTATCATCTGACGAGATCGTTCACTCCTGCAGCTACGATGTTTGTTGTATAAGTTTTAAAGAATAAATGTTTTTTTCTCCCATCACAGCCTCATAAGAATTTTTAAACGTCAGAAGATGTGTGTTGCGTAGTGATAAAACGGTATGTTGTATTTTAAAAAAACTGCTCGGCAAATTTTCGAATCAAAATCTCAAAAAGTATTCTGAAGTTTATTTTCTAAAACGAAAATTATTTTAAAGTCCATTATTTTCAAAGGAAACATTATTTTTCGTGGAGGGCTTCCCAAAACATTGTATTAAATTTTCAGTTCTGAAATGTTTAATTTATAGAATTATACGTTATTGTACTCTTTTGCTATTTCAATCATCATTAGTAAACAATATTAGTAATAAAGTATAAATATGAATTGCCATTAATTTATATAGTTCAACATTCACAATTTACGCGTATTGAATAATGCAATGATTTAATGAAAAATGACGCAGGAACCAAAAATCTTCTTTAACTAGCGTCAATTCCGTGGTAGCGAGTACAATAACAATATCAATAAAATGACAATTTATGCGTCCACTTCTCAAGAGTTACAAAATAAATTGTGTGTTTATATTATACACGATGTATATTACGTTGACGAGTGATTCAAGAACATATATTGTTAGATTTAGTAAGTATAAGAAGTAACTAGTATCATTTTTTCAATGTTTCTTCATTTCTTTGAAATTGGTTTTATTAAACATTCAAGAATAATTAAGTATTTTAAGAGAAATTCAACATTCCCTGAGAAGTATTACTAATATTAAAATCGCCTAAACCAATTTGACTATTTTCCCGAAGTGTCCGGAGAGGCAAGGTAAATTTCGTACTTTCCTATTGACTCCTGGCACGTATTACATGTGAATTTATTTAGATATCTTCCTTTCAGATGCTTTATCCATAAGAGCCCGAATCTTCGATTCTTTAACCAATAAGATATGCAAATTGATTTTACATCCACGTCGAGGAAAACACGTCTAGTCACACGTGAGAACCGAAACACCAGTGTTAATGCAAAGAACTTCTTCGTGGACAATGATTCTTTTGGGATGTTTCAATACTCTTTTCAGTAATTACATATGAATTTCGCTCGTTCTCAATGCCATCTGCTTGAGTAGAAATAATTGACAAAAACTAGGAAATACAGCAGACCTTCAATTCACAGAATAAACGAGCGATATTTGAGAAACAGTACGTAAAATGTTTCAAAAATACAATTAGTTTACCGATAGCTACAGTTAATTTACCTAAAATATACATCATCTTTAAATGCTTATATTCATTTTACATATTTCTAGTTGTTTTATATCCTTTCACATTTATTGTCTATGGGTAATAATTTTCAAAAAAATTATAATTTTTGAACTATACTTTGGTTACATTTTATGATTTTTCCCTCTTTCTTTCATCTTTTACCTTGCATTTAGACCATGAGCTCTAGCTTCGGTTTATTTAAAACAATTTTACTCGCCTGACGATGACATAAAATTAAGTATAGAAACATTGTGAAGTTTAATGGGTTACTTTAATGTGTTGCGAGTTTTAATTATGCGCTAATAAATCTCAGGTGAAGGTCTGAAGATCTATATTTGATCGTTTTTGTCAATTTTATATTACATTTATAATATATATTATATTTGTAATATAAAACTAAGTGCATATATATTGTGCTTCATTACCAATTCGTTCTTACTATTGTTTAATTGTTCGCGTTTCCAAAATAATGATTCTATGTGATGCCGAGTAAGTTGGGTGTCAACACGCCTTGTTCGTCGGACTTGCAACTTGGGAACCTCAAGGGGTTGAATACGTTCCGAAAAGACGAAGAGGTGTTGGAAGCTGACAAATAGCCATTGCAGTGGCAGCAGCATGGGAGGAGGAGGACGAAGAACAGCCGGTCGCCGCCGAAGGTGACAGCGAGGGGCGTCAAAGGCGAAGGGCGACGTCAAGCGACGAAGGGCGGGTGGGATGGGAGGGAGCAGCAAACTGGTGGCAGCGGTGACAAGAGGGTAGCTGCGCATCGATCAAGCGAGAGCACACGGATGGAACACGAGACGCCAGTGTCATTGCAGCTTCACTTCCAATAACTTTATGAAATACGATGAAGTATTGCTCTTAAACAGCATCTTAAAGTAATGAAAAGTTTATGCACCAACCACCCTATCATACTTTATTACCCAGCACTCCAGAATTGCTTGGGGTTGGGATAAAATATCAACATATTTTAAATGACTAACACGAAAATCAACAACAGAACGTAGTAAGACATGGTAAATAAATATCAACCTTATAAAATTCGTAAATTCAGTGCATAAAATAAATTAGATATAACAATAAAAGTATTATAATAAATAATTCATTTTAGCAATCTTTTCGAAATTTTATAATAAATTCAAAAGAATAATTATTCGCAGGACCACGTATCCTGGAAACATTAGGTGTTAAAGTAGAGCCATTGTTCAGCGATACACGTTTAGTCAGTTTAGAACAGAAAGTGAGGTCTGGGTTCCTTCAAGTATAACAAAAGAAGGGGACAGGTGACCTTTCGCCGAGCTTACATCTGGTAGCTGCGTAAGATCTGTCTACAGCGTCTGGCTTATGTACAATTTAGAAAGTTTGTAGCGATGAAAAAGAGGGAGCATTTTTCTGGAACTGAGGGTATTCCGCAGGACGAAGAGGATATGGCCGTCTAGCCACTGACGGGTCTTTTGTGCAGAACTGGTGACCTCAATTTTTGAGGGTAAGCAGACTGCCGTCGCGCGAAAATACTACATCACGAGACGAGACATCACGTGATTTGAGTACGATCGGAGATAGTTTGATTGAGGCGACATCGTCAAAGGACCACAGCCAATCAGGAGAAATCACGTGAAATAANTTGATTGAGGCGACATCGTCAAAGGACCACAGCCAATCAGGAGAAATCACGTGAAATAATCTTTTGTCTATTAAAGGACTAAAAAGATCGTGACGTATGCGATAGGCGGAGTCAAGCTGATTTTACAAAGAAGGAGAAGATGGGATGAATATATTTAAGCGCACACTCGTGCTCTTATGAGAGACACGGAGATTACTTTTACTATGACTGTGATCATGGTAATTATGATAATTGCCGATAATTCTCGATAGGGGCTGACGCCATGTTAGATCGCGAGAATAGATCTCCGATCGACATTCATTGAATTTGTTTTTCCAAAGTCGATACTCGACTTTTATAAATTTCGACATCCGATAATGATTATCAGTGATATTTAAATTCACCGCGAAGTGCAGCCTCGGCACACTCGTGGCCGAATCCATTGCATTATCGAAACATTCGAGACACTATCGATACCGGTGAACGGGAAACTGAGTATAGCTGGAGTCTACGAGGCCTCATGGGAGATGCTGATTAGAGGGCACCTTCGACACATGGGAGTAATTAACATGCCAATGGGACGACTCCATAAGACGTCTCGCCTTTGCAGCCCCACCTCTGCAGCTTTTACTTCCTATGACGTCTGACATCGATTCGCCAGTACTGAGGTAATCATATTTGATGAGCCAATGACGACTTTCCACTTTCAAAATAGTGTGTAACTTAATTATTGACTTGTGTCTAATGTATTGCGAAAGACAATTGGTAAATGACACAAGTAACCTCATTGGTAGCGACTGTTCTGTTGTTCCATTGGACGAACTTTACTATCCATAAACTATTATGATGTCCAATGAGTTATGATGAGCCTTCAGCTCCTACGATGTACAGTCATCAGACTAGATGCACATTATATACCATAAACTGTTATGGAATTTAATGAGCCTTTAGCTACAAAAAAGTGCTTGAAAATACAAGTTCCATTGCTGTATGTCAAAGAATAACCATTCGTATAAAATCAGTGTTAGTTTAAGTTTTGTAATGCGTGGTAGTGAATTTGCATGTTTTATTCTTATTTTTGGGGAAATGCTATAAGGCGATTATTTGTAGCCATGATAACTAAATAATAAATTATAAATAAATTTATTGTCAAAAAACAGTACAAACTGCGTATGACCACGTGGAGGAAAAAAAACTAATTTACTCTCCGGAAGCAAGCAAGGGACCATCCCATCAATTCCGATCAAGGGCCCTAAGGCAGAGGCGGATTCAAAAAATTCAGCAAAAATTCCTAGATAAGATAAAAAGTTAGCTGCGAGTTATAATACTAATAGAATGTCAATATGTTTGTAATTTTAAGCAAAAAATTACATGTAAGTTATTATCGAACTATAGATTATTCTGAGTATAGTGCTTAAAAATTGAAATAACACTAAATTCACGATTTATTGTTACAATAGACCCGCCCCTAGACAAAGCCTAGAGAACCTGTATGATAAATCCGCCTCTACCCGAAGGAAAACCGGAGAAAAACCCGGGCCAGGATGGGGCTACAGAATTTATGTACACAAACGTGCCAATGTTGAGTACACATAAAACTAAATTAATATGAGCCATAAGACAACACAATCATGCAAGAAAATAGTTTTTGAAATTGTTATAAGTTGTTTAAAAAGTACTACAGCAATGGCGTGATAAAGCACAAGACGAATTTAACTTTTGTTAAAATCAATAAATTCTTTTACAGTGTAGAAGCACTGGTGCAGGAGGTAGTTTTTAACCGCGGATTTGAAGATATTCAATTTCATAATATCTTTTATATTCTTGGGCAGGGAATTATATAGAACGATTCCCGAATGGTATGGTCCCTTTTGGCAAAGAGTGGTTGACACTCTAGGGCGATGAATATTACTACTATTGCGTGTATAGTGTTCGTGAACGAGACTGTTTCGTATAAAGAAAGGGTTTAATTCAGTAAAGGGTATAATTCAGTACTCGTTCAGTAAAGGGTATAATTCAGTACTCGTTTAGAAAAAAATTATATAAACATTTTATGGGCAATGTGTTTCTTTCGAGAAGGATTTGTGTATATTCCACGTCAACGAATCGGTCGAACCCATTTCCCCATCTTTAAATTTAAGTTCTATGACAGCTATGTATGAGTCATTGTTCCGCCGAGTGAGTCAAGTAAGTGAGCGTTAGTTGAGTCCTTCATTTTTTTTCTTTAGATATAAATAAGAAAAACAAACGAGTAGAATGAAACAAATTGGAATAAAATAAACAAAAGAACAGGTAATACTAGAAACAAGAATCATATATACAACCGGAAAGCATGAAATAAATGATAAGATAAATACTTCTCCTGGGATAAAGAGAGAAAAATATAACACATTTAAAAACTAATGTTTGTAGCAGGAAAATTGAAAACTATATTGCGCAGGAAAAATTTCTTAGTTGTTTACATATATCTCTAGCTAAATATGTCTAAAATTTTTGACTTTTATTTCAATATAAATGGTAAAATATGCATGTAGTAATGTCCCATGTTTATTTAAGAATGTGATGCTTGGGTTATATTTTTTATTTTAACAGGACTTCATTTCAGAAAAGCAAATTGAATTCCCTTCACTGTATGTTTTCATCCTGATTTAACGCAGATATATCAGCATCTCTCATTCTGTACAGTATGGTACCTCCTCTCCGAATGATAATCATTGAAATATCTCTCCATTAAATATTTATAATTGCGAGGGCATTTTCCGCAAGAGATAAGAATTTTACTATGCAACTATACATATTTTACCTTCTAGAAACATTAGTATCATTAGTTTTGGAAACGGAGAACGCCAACTTAGCACATGCAGTGGTTTACTAACAATGTAGTGCAATTTTGTGTAGTGTAGCCTACTCTCCCTATTATTTCAGTCTTCCTATATTTTTAAATATGTATGGCAACTTTTCCGACTGGAATAGCTCATTTTTAAGAAGATTTAATCAATAAGATAAAAAATTATATTTGCACCAAAGCAGTGGTGGAGCATCATTTCTGAGCACTCCTGCTTCACTACATTGTATAAGATACAGGAAATTTCCGCATACATAACATACACTGAATTTGGAAATTCGACTACCAGTGATTATATGAAAGCTACATATAGGTTCTACAAACCCGGCAACAAAGAGAGGATTTGACATTGAACAAAGTAAGAAGAAACCAAACCAAATTTTGTACCACAGACTCTTTGAGAAATGGTGAAATAACGATGTTACCCTGGAGACTGTTTTCCTCTGTTGACTCAAAAAGATGTAAGGGGTGGCAACCCCTCATGCAGCACTGGGAAGAGCAGAAAGATCCCTGCATCGTCACGTTAACCCTCTACATAAACTGTGTTTACATTTCATGGTAACATGGATGCATCCTCTACTTATGCTTTGCTCACAGAGATTATACGGAAGGAATTCTGTAGTTGGATCGGGAGGTGGGAGAAGAATTGCGGGGGTCAACGAATACCTCCGGATTGATACATAAATTAAAAACTTTTGCAGTTAATGAGAAATGTAAAGAAAAAACATAAAAATTTGACGGAACTGTTTCAGCATACTGCCTTCCTCGGTCATGGAGAGAATGTATACGAACATCATTAGAACACAACGGCATATTGTATTTTTTTTTTAATTCCGTCCTATCATTGATCCCGGGATTATTTCGCCGTATCTAATTCCTAAAATGTTAGTTAATATCGTCCTCTCTTCTGTCTGGCTCCAGTCCATATTACAGCCCTCTTTACTAGATAAATGACTCTTTTACTTTACTAGAGAAATGACAAGTTTTCTTACATACATTGACAGCGTCTGTATTTATCATTGTTTTCCAAGCTTTTATCTACTTAGTAATTATTGTGTTTTTGTATCGCAGGGGACTAATTGTTGCTTCGTAAACGAATGGAAAATGTCTTGTGTTAGGCATGCCAATATTGTGCTATCAACACATGCAACGGGTATAACAATGAATAAACATAGCTTCCATATTTTCTTCATTTATGATTTTTCACGGTATTTTAGACGTGTTAAAGATGCACTTTGAATGATAAAATTGTCTTGACACATTGAAGTATTGCATAATTAAGAATGAATTTACTTGTTTCCTCTTCAAAATATTTTCAAGGTTAATACTAACGATAACTGCTTGCATATTTATGTTAATGGGAGGGCATGCATTAAATTGCATATGTTTCTTCAGTCTACCTACAGGTGAAGAAGATAAAGTGATAACTTACGGCAAGGTGTAAATGGTGACGAACCGGGCATCTAACCCCTAGGTCCAAGCAAACTGTTGGTATAGTTGTCAATACCCCTGAGATCAAAGTAGGAGTTCGATTTCCGGCTCGTCGCCATTTTCACCTCGCCAAAATTTCTCATACATTTAATTATCATCATCACACTTTTTCTCTCTCACCAACTATGATTTTTCAAAACGTTGATTCGTGGAATGCATTTCAATGAGGTATATAATGCAACAAATGCTTCAATATACCTCCAAAATTTGCAATGAATACAAAAATATTTAAGATCATTGTTTTAAATTATAATAATAAATAGTAACATCTTTTTAAAACATTTCATGTTACCCCTCCGGAATCGTAAATATTAATCAAAAGCAAATTCACAAGAAATGGGATTGCATGGATTGAATGATGCTCTATTTTGGAATCGAAACGTAGGTCTGAAAAGTCCCATAAGCAGTGTGGCACCCGCTCTCAAAAGCTACCAAAAAGTAGAAATCCTTTGCTGATGCTATGAAAGTATGAATTTTTTAGTGAAAATATTAGACTATTCTTAAATTACTTTTCTATCAAGTGCGCAAGTGTTTGATCTATTAGAAGTCATATTAGATACATCATGTTATATCTGCAATAAGCGCACGGAAATATTACAAAGCCCTATCAGTTGTACCGGTTATGCTACATTCTATTAACTTTCTATTAATATTATATTGATTAACCATTCTAGAAAGTAACAAATGAACTTAGTAGTCTGGATGGTACAAATTTCTTCTAGAACAAGACAAAGGACAAATGCTGATAATGTGCTTTCAACAAGCCCAAAAATACAAGTGACGAAAATAGTGCAACCTACCAATCCGGACATAAGTGGTAACCGGAGAAAAACGTCACTTGTTTTTATTAGAGACAAGCATCACTCCATACTAGTTATATCGCGAGTAGCTAAAAAGTGTCAATATTTGATCGCGACCAAATACGAGTGTTATACTTACTAACTGCTTTTCGACCACAATAGCTTGCGAATATTTTACCTTGTTTCTGTACAAGTGTGTTAAGAACTAAGTGTAACTTTTATATTTGTCATTAGCTTCAGTGCATGAAACTCTGTAATGGAACGAAGTGTATATGAAGAATGGTTGGTAATTTTCCAGTAACTCTTAATCTCTGACTTCCATAAACTTTGAATTGTGAAATAAAAAATACGAACACGCAATCACCTTCTGAATCATTAAACATCATTTAGGCACTTGAAATATAACTCGCAATCAACACACCCGACACAACGTTTCTTGAGCGCGTGGAATTCGCTAGATATTTATTTCTCTACTGGCATGGTCTGCGGACGCAGGTTGCCAAGATGCTAAAGTAACGGTGGTATTGTCTCCCATATTTTTACCACTGGACATTACGAACTGATGATAATATTTTAATAATAATAAGAAATTTATTATCAAAAACGCAGTTTCTAACAGCCTAAGACCGTGGAGTACAATGAACTAATTTACCTTTTGGAAGGAATCAAGCTGGGGACCATCCCATGAATTCCAGTCAAGGGCTCTAAGGCAAAGGCGGATTCAACATTTCAGCACATTCTTAAGATGAGAATAAAAATATTTCGGTACGTGTTATAATATTAAGAGATACAATAAATTTGTATTTAATACAACACAAAAAAGTTACTTTACAAGTACGTATGATTATCAAACTATAGACCATTTGGAAAATATTGTTTATAAATCGCAACTATTAAAATAACTCCAAATTCGACCTTCATTATTTCAATAGACGACGGCCCTAGACAAGAGCGTAGAGAGCCTATATAAATATGCCTCTACCGGAAGAAAAGCGGAGAGAAACCCGAGCGAGGATAAGGATAAATTTTATGTTAGATTCGTGTGTGAACTTGTAGGACTTATGTGTGCTGAACACCCGATAATGGGGTTCATGTCTATTCTTGTTTATGCCTGCATTTTGTTTTTGAGTATCCCTCCCTGCCTCCTCTTGGTTATGCCTCAAAATGTGTCCCCTAATCATTTCCTGAGAGTATATCATATCTTCGTAAGCTGGTCCTTCTTACCACATATTTTAGTACAAATAATATATTTTAAACCAACCCATAATTCCTTGTATCGAGCGGAAGCGATATGTAAATTTGACCGAGTTATGTACACTAGAGTGTTGACATCACTACTCACTGACATACTTGATTTTAAATATTGTTTAAAAAACAGATGTAATTCACTTCAATGAGACGAGAAATTTTATGTTTTAACATAATTTTGAGTATGATTTCGAGTAATCAAGGATACTAAAAATGTTTTCAGTTCAATACTGTGCACGATTTTCTTAATATTTTGATGCATTACTCTTCGTGGTATAAAAAGAAGAAGNATAATTTTGAGTATGATTTCGAGTAATCAAGGATACTAAAAATGTTTTCAGTTCAATACTGTGCACGATTTTCTTAATATTTTGATGCTTTACTCTTCGTGGTATAAAAAGAAGANCTTAATATTTTGATGCATTACTCTTCGTGGTATAAAAAGAAGAAGAAAAAAACAGAACGAGATATAACCCGTGGATTGTTTAAAACTGATGAGTTCAATTCAATATTTATGGTTTAAATTATCAATGATTTACATCTACGAATTTTTTCCTTAATTATACTCAGTGATTTAATATTAGTTTCCCACAGCTTTTTTCCCTCTGTAATATACGGTCTCGCTGAAATATCATCAAGATAAAGCAACTCGTAATGGTGGGAAGGGTAGTAATAAACTCCATTGTTACATGAGTAACTAATGAATGTTAGTCACCCGGTGTCAGACACTGCAATGAGGGGAATTGCATATTAACAATTGACAAACGACGATGTGCCGCGGTCCTTAATTGAAGGTCAAATATTAACTGCAACTTCCGTACGGAAACGACCGGCAGTGTTGTAGGAGGACTGTCCATTAAATTATTCCGGATCTATTACGCACTGCAGGAACGTAAAAAAAGGAGCGAATTAAAAAGAAAGTTTGCTATCAGATTTAGTATTGTTAGAGATGGAACTTAATTTATATTTGGTGTATCTACTAATGAGCAGATTTGTCAACATTATTTACACTCACTATATTCATTTTTTATTATTCAAATACATTATAAAATGATAGCAAATGAAGTGTCTCACGTACAACCGAAAGAAAACTTGAAAAAATTAAGGAACATTTGGAAGAGGAAATTATTGAAATATATGTTGATGTTCAACTCTTAGTGTGTTCAGTTCTCCCTGGATAATAATTTTTAGAGAAATGTGTATGTCCATAAATGTGTATATGTAGAAGTATACACACGTTTCAAATACTAGCATCCAAAATTTTCTCTTAAATAATACTTTCTCTTAATTTCTCTTAATATTCCTTTTTTATTTGTTTTCCAACATTCTCAAAAAAATTTTTACCACGAGTTAAAACCTTTCGGGTAATCTATCGAGAAGACTGTTTCAGTACGTATTAGTCATAAGTAATTTAGCCATTCTGATTTTTATTAAAAAAATATTTTTAAATTAAACAGTATTAAGTAAAATATTAAGTTAGAACATTCATTCTAACTTTTGTAATATTCATCATGTTTTATCTCTCTTTTTCATGGAAAATAAAATATTAGAGTTTTATTTGTGTATCACGATCAAAGTTTTGTAATATTCATTGAGAGGACGTCTTCAAACACATATGTTCTTACTTGAGTGATATGACTTTTTCTTTGGATGACTGCATCGTGTTTTTGATATGCAAAAAAAAAGAAAGAAAAGAGAATTCAAGAAGAAAGACCTTTCATGACACGTCTCTCTTTTTAAAGGTACATTTTCCTCATCGTTTAAGATAATATTACTGAGTGAGGTTCACAAATTTAAGAGATGTGAGTAATATTAAGTAATAGTTAAAGTGAAGTTTCTTAAGATTTATCTATTATATAATATTCCGAATAAAACAGCTAAGAAGATTAATGAGGAAGAATGTGTCAAATAAAAATAATTAACATAATGCAATTATACTACACGGGGAGCTTCAAATTATTGTATTCTGTAATAAATGTCTAAATTACCGTCAATTCCAGATGGATGCATGTTAAGTTCAATTGTAGTGGTTGAAAAAGGTCTAGCTCATCACGAAATTCCTATCTTAAAAAATCACGAGTAAAATGTAATTGAAGCATTGAAAGCATGGAATGTTTATTATTAAAAGTAGAGATTGATTGTTACTTATGACTACTGATACAAACAATGTTAAGTATTTTATATATTTTAGAAAAATTGTATTAATATTATTTTAATAAGCTATGAAAAATATCATAAACTCCACATATAATTTGAAATTCAATGTTGTAACAGTGTACGGAATACGTTCGTGCTGGATGAGAGATAGGTATTAATAAATCCCAACATTTTGTTGTTGAGTAAAAAAAATGTGGAACCTCGGAAATTCAAAGTTGTTCAATACAAAATTCTCGGTTTCCAGTATTTTATTGGTTCCAGCTTCATTATCCTATCAATAATTATATCATCTCGTTTATTCGAAATATTTTTGTAGTACCTTGAGTTTCGAATTAATGATGTTTCTTTGTATTAGTTTATTGCTACATTTAATCATAAATTATTTTATTACTGACATTGCTGCCAATCTTCATCAGTTATATTAACTTTCAGAAATGGGTTGAAACATGTAGATGAGTAAATGTTTTCAAAGATTTTAATATTTTATCATCTGACGTGAATTTTTTGTAATAGCCTCAACCTGAGATTCCGTGGATATTTACTCGGGAATAGTACAGGTTTCTGATTAGCTGTTGCATTTTTTCGTCAGAAGGGAGCGAATTTTGAAATTCCAAGAGACATTTGAAAATTAATTCATATGAATTGAAGAATATATTACAACAAATTTGTGGCAAAATATTTTTACTTTCTCTGTATAATCAGACTTTATTTAACTGATTATTTTTTTCGTTAATAATCACCTCCAGAGATTTGCTTCCTCGGCGCTTACCTGAAGCACATGAAAACCCGAGTTCAACAGAGTGAAATTTTGAAATTTGATGCACCGTAAACAGTGAAACAAAAGATATGTCTTAGTATTGTGCATCAAAGACTTCCATTAAGAGACGACATTCAAAAATGTCTTTATGACGAAATTACAGCTCATTGGTTCATTTGGATTCAACGATTCGGAGCGGAAGAGTCGGAACAAGATACTCAGTTCTATTTGGGCGTATCATTTATCAAGATGTCTAAATCATTCTGTGCTATGTTATATACTACTAACTCACTTGCACTCACTGTGCGGTAACCATCCCCTCCAGGTCACCACCTATTTGGGAGCTGTGCCGGTGCCAAGCCATCTAGAGCAAAAATCCTCATTGCTAGACATTTAATCTAAAACCAGAAAATAGTGTTTTACTGCACTGTATTACAATAAAAATATTTAGAAAATGCCTGATTTATTGTATGTATTAACTATCATAAATAATTTTGAAATAAAAATATATATATATATACTTCAGATTTGCCTCCATACGTCTGTATTCATGTAATCGAGGTTGGCTTTTCAACATAGCTCGACAAGAAGCTAATGCTCGTTTGCTTGGCGTAATATTAATTCCCCGAAAAATGTACTTTAAAATTAAAATTCACGATGTTTTAAATTATGTCATTCATTGCAATTCTACAGTTTTGAGAAAAATAAAATTTCATGTTTCTACGACGAGTGGAAGTATCAAATAATTTTCAAGTATAAATGAGTGAGTTAATAAATGAGTTACACGGATTCCTGTATATTATATGGGATTCTACTTATATTATGTGGGATAGTCTACAAGACAACAGTAAAATATGAAGAAATTATGTAAACGAGAACTAATTCACTTCGCTTAAAAAAAAAAAGTATTTGTTTTTATTAGTGTATTTGAATAACGTGCCACTTTTACATGATGGCTCTTGACAGTGGGGATAGATCGGTCACACTCTTTCTAGTCTCACTCTGGGGTATTGACTTCAGTAACGCTCTCTATGTGCAAAGTGCTGTAAGCAGCTTGTGTGTATGAAGACAAATGACCGTGAGAGTGCGCAGCTGTCTCCACCCAATTCCGCTTCATGACTGAGTAAAGTCAGTCGAGTTATGGGAAAGGTACAAAAACAACAACAGACTCGTGCAGACTAGAATTAGGTGGAGAGGATCAAATACAAGACAGAACAGCTTTTTTGACATAGGATACTCTTAAAATCGTAAACGCCTTTTCTGGCCAACGATGTGTGCACATTCTTTGGTCCAACAACCTTGATGGTATCTCCAATCAAAATCAACTTTTGTTGCCAAAAAAGCAGTTTGCAAACTGCGTGAGACCGCATGGGCGACAATAAACTATGGCACCCTCCAGAAACAAGCAAGGGACCATCCCATCAATTCCGATCGAGGGTCCAATGGCAGTGATGGATTAATATCTATAAAAGAAATTTATTAATAAATGTCAAAATAAATTGTAGGTAATATGAGCAGTAAAAATTTGTAATTAATAATATCTAAAGTATTAATGACATTCCCGCTTAAGGAAAATTCACCACCACCCGTAGGTAAACCGG
>NNCF01130138.1:110684-126000 GCA_002313205.1 Laupala kohalensis | reverse complement strand
AATATATACCCTTACCCATTGTTTGGAACAAAGGAAGGTAATTCAGAATATTATGTGTCTCTCATTTCCTTGGTTCACAAAAAGTAACAAACAAAAGAATAATATTCTCATTATTTGTAATTAATATTGGTGGGATTATTTAGATTCTATATTCTGCCAGTGTCGTATTAAAAGTATATTTTAACAATATTTCTCTAATTCATGCATCGGATTATTGAGAGAAAAAAACTGGCAAGCTGATCACGGAAATCGAAAATTCCCTCAATTATTTTAGAAGCCTGAAGTTTTTATCTAACAGAACGAACATCCATAACCTGAAACTGTCTACTATAGTTCAAAAATTAAAAATAATCAATGTATTTCCCGAAGTAGGAAATATTAAGGAATTTTTATTTTTGGTAAGAGGTAAAAGAAAGAAATATCTTTTTTTTTATTATTAGCTTGGCGAAGAGCATAAAATAAATATTTAACTTCTCAAAATCCGCGTCGCTCTTTATTAAGTTGCGAGACACGACGGCATACATAGCCCTTGGGAATAAATGCATCTATTTCAATATTTTCCGAACGCGGAATTGCGGTTGGTTATCATCCATTCCCCTCACATAAAAAAAAACATAACAAAATAAGCCGAGGTTTTCAAATAAAACCCACGCAATATTCCATGGAATCTCGTCGCCACGCTTGTATGTCGTGTGCCCTTCCGTTTCTTGCTCGCAAAATCTGAGCAGCTGCGGGCGACCCTTCGCTGGGCGACGGTGGAGTAACCCAAATTGAAGTTGCCCTTCACAACCCTTTGATCTTGATGGCGAGTGTGGACTTTGGCGAAGCGACATGACGCGGTTCAGGGAGAAGAGGTAACGGTGTAATAACGGTGTAATGACGGAGTGGATAGGGTCTGGACCGGACAGAACGGAGAGGTGGGAAAAGAAGAGAAGGTTGTCATCGGAGTTATTGAAGAGCAGTGGCGTAAAAGGAAAAATTCAGAGTGAGAGGTTAGAGTGGGTTCTTACCCATCCCCTGCGATACACTGATCCTTCGATTGAATACGTCGGTCTCTCTTTTGGATATATCGACATATATCAACTTCCAAATTCTTCGTATCACTGTTCATTATGGTAGTACTGGCGCTCCAATTAAGTCAAATCACGGAGTAAAATGTTGTTTATTTATATATTATTTGTTTTGTAACACATTATTGTGAATTGTTATGAAGAGAAAATATTATTTAATTTGTATGTCAGTTAATAGTATAGTACTTGATATATGTAGGTTTCGTGACACATGAGTCACACCTCAAAAAAAGTCAAAAATATTTTGTAAATGTCCGGCGACACTTAAATTGTTACGTAAAAATTAGTAAGGAAATTTAATATTTTCCGCAAAACTAACTTATCTTCCAATGTACTTGTGTTTAATAAATCTTAATTTTTGAAAATACGTAGACCTAAGATGTAGTGTTTTCCACCGTCTCAAATTATTGCTTATTTCACTTAAATTGCCAGAGAATTATGCTTTCAAGTGGAAATCAAAATAATACTGGTACTTCTATTTATTTATGTCAATGTCATATAGTGTTCTATTATTGTTTCGATTCAACACCGTTGATGTCCCCAAATGGTTTGGACTCAAACCGGTCGTGAATGAGATTATCTAACCAATCACGCTTTTACTTTCTTATTAATGCTTCACGTTCAAACAATCGCCCAGGTTGAATTAATTGACTCACAGGCACAAAAAGTAAAGAAAGACTTGGTCACTGATTACCAGAATGATCGGACGCGCCTGAGCACAATAATTTGTTAAGAGTCATTATCCAAGTAACTTTTTTTCCGGAGAAATTCTACCCATCATGACTTAGAAGGTGGGTGTTAAAAAATAATTTGTAATTTGTGTATGTTGTTATCCATTGAAAAAAAGTGTAAGAGATTAAACAATAGGATATCGTCAACACATATTTTAACGCCCTAAAGTATAATTGTTCATTTTTGTGGTAAAACTCCATCTGGTTAAACAGTAAAGAAATGCACATTTTCTGGGATATTTTCTTATAATATATTTGATGATACTTTTCCTCCATAACTTAGTACAAATTATATCTGCTGCCAAGAATTTCACTGAAGGTCGTATGCGGTCCACGGATAGAAGNTCGTATGTGGTCCACGAATAGAATTTCCATCGTAACACACGAGAGATTTTTGACACGACTTAAAATACTGACAAGCATTGATATTTTATGTTGAATAATTTGTTTTCAAAAACGTTTCGCTCGAATTGTAAAGAAAATATATAATACTGTATTGGCAAATATATCCTTACTTACCAACCAATCACTGTCCAATGAAATTATTTATTACCTCCTTTATGAACATTTCTCGCGGCAATTGACTCAACATACAATATTTAATCATTTTCAGCGATAAATATAGTGGTACGTTTATTATTATTGGAATCTGTTAATGTCAAATATAAATGGAGATATCAGCATTCGGAACTGCATTTCCTTAATAAAAACCTACACTTATTTTATTCGTTTTATTTACTACATGGTTTAAATATGATCTTGTTGATTGAAAGGTTTTTTATTTATCATTTTATACTTTTGAGGATTAGAATTTAATTATTTATTTGTCGTAATAATTAATCTTGCTTGTTCAAATGTTCATAGTGCTAAAATCGTTTTAAACACAAACTTTTATATAATATAACTAACATTTATTTAATAGAGTCTGTGTGTTACACCTTCTGAGAGCATAAACATAATTTTTAGAAGCGATAGTAATGATAAGAAGTTATTTCGCTGTTCGTAATGATAATAAAACGTGTTTTTTTAGAGGTTTGGTTTTTAAATTGGCAACACTGTTTCTAGAGATTGTCAATTTCACAGTTTACAGTTGATTTGCGGTCAGTACGTTTTGCGATTTCACCATGAATGCAAAACGCTAGAACAATGCTTGCAAATTATGCAAATTTATTTTGAGAATCATGGTTCAGTTCGCATAACTTACCGTGCGCTACGTCCATTTTACGGTCGATAATAAACGTTCATCCGAGCAAAGTTATTCGGAAAACCATGGATCGTTTTCGCATCACGCACACTCTAGTTGATGATACGCATCCACGAAGACACCATATAGTGCGCACAGAAGAAGTTATTGCTGCTGTGGAGCGTAGTGTTGAGGAGGACTCGAATGAGTCTATTCGCCATTGTGCACAGCAATTGGAGCTGTGTGCATCCACTTTGTGGAAGATTTTGCGGAAAGATCATGGCATACGAGCTTACAAGATTCAGCTTGTGCAAGATATGAAACCGTGACCATTATACGCGCCGTACGTTCGGTGAATGGGCCGAAAACAATATTCAACTTGATCCGTTTTTTCAACGCAAAAATTTTGTTCAGCGATGAGACCCATTTTTGGTAGAACGGCTACGTCAATAAGCAGAATTGCAGAATTTGGAGTGGAGAAAACTCAGAAGTCTTTGTTGAGACGCCCTTACATCCATTAAAAGTCACTGTTTGGTGTGATTTATGGGCAGGTGGAATTATTAGCCCATATTTCTTTAAAGATCATGACGGTCAGAATGTTACCGTCAATGGAGCCATGTTTGCTGTATTACTTTCTTTGGGGATATGAAAAGTCACTAGTCTACGCCGAGAAACCACAGACGTTGGACCACTTGGGAGTCAACATTCGCCGCGTTATTGCCAATAAACGGCCCCAGTTGTTCGATAAAGTGGTCGAAAATTGGACTTCCCGATTACGCTTCATTCGAGCCAGAAGTGGCGCCCAAATTCTTGAAATTATGTTTAAATACTAATGGTATAAAATTATATTTTAAATAAAGCCAACAAAATCACCATTAACATTATTTTTACGTGTTTTATTTCATTTTAAATTTGTATATCTCTAAGAAAAACACCCTTTATAACTTATAACGAAAAAATTGCATAGGTTATGCAATTCTTTATACTTATTTGTATAAACAGGCGGATTGGTCTTCAGGGGTTGCTTTCCGGAAATAATCCGCAGCGAGTCCCCGAATAAAATCGTAATTAAAAACAACACAAAGTTTTATTTGAGCAAGACATAATATTGCATTGTCATCGTGTTTACGTGAACTGTAAGTGCCGAATTTCAGCTCAATCGGTTGGGGAGAGTTGGCTTAATATTAAGTTGCAAGATTTGGCCCAAACATACTGTCAAACTAACAGGCGACATAAGTCGAATAAAAGCTCGTAAAAACAGAACGAGTCTTGTAAAGACGTGTGTTGGCTAAAAGAATTGGAGAAAATGGAGATCAACTAAAAAGGGATTTCCTCGCATTGCTCCAGTTCGCCACAAGAAAAGATCCTTCCGCATCGCTGTCACTAAGGCAAGTCACGCAATTCCAGAACCCTTGCACCAGAGAAGCCACGCCGACAGACACAGAGGAGACTGGAGTCTCGTCTTGCGTCTTTCCCTCACCCACAGCGCCAGTCTGGTTTCGTCTCATCTACCGCCGCACCGGGCATAGCAAACACAGCGCCGAGGGTCTTGTTTACATGCGGCGTGGCCGAAAGGCTCCCGTCTCCACTTCTTCACCAGAATAGTCGCTGCTGCTGGTACTCCTTGGGGCGCCTGTTTTACACGCAGTGAGAGAAGGAACTGCGCTGACTGATTGGCTCGGGGTTTTCTCCCGTTTCCTTCCGGGTAGAGGCGAATTTTTTATACAGGCGGAGTGTATTGAAATGAACCATCTCCAATTTATAGTTATTGTAATAGTTACGATTTATAAACAATATTTTCCGAATAATATATAATTTATAATAATATGTACATGTGAAATAACTTGTCAAATATCAAATATAATTTTTTGGTATCCTGTTGATATTACAACACGTACCGAACTATTTTTATTGTTAGGAGTGTGTTGAAATGTTAAATCCTCCTCTGCCTTCATATCCTTGATTGGAATTGATGGGATGGTTCCTTGCTCGCTTCNTTTTTTTTGACAATAAATATATTATTATGTTCACATACCAATTTATTCTTCCGGGCAAACTTCACTTAAAAAACATCCTCTCACTATCCTCTATAATTTCCTCTTACCAATCCTCTCACTATTCTCTTTCCGAATAAGATTATTTTCTTAATTCAAGAGGAAACTGTTCCTTATTTCCTCTATTTTAAGAGCATTTTCTAAAAGGACGCTAAAATATAAACGAACTCGATGAAACCGTACAATTAATTTCACTCTAAAGCATCAAATATTCACTCCATTGCAGCGAGTGAGAGTCGCCTGCCAACATATTCCTACCTCGCTTCCAGCAAATAGTCGTGATGACAAGCCGACGAGCGAAACAAGATGTCGAAGTACTGTTGATATGTATACCAACAATTACAAAAATAAAATATAAAAGTATTTTTTGGTGCGGTCAAAAGAGTTATGCCACATATGTGTTTCTTCTACTGATGTTCGTAGTTTGTGTCGTGTTTGGATATTTGACTGGATCATTTTTACTGGATGATAATCGTAAATAGGCGAAAGATTTTGAGTTTTTGTTAGTCAACCTTCTTAGATATTTTTCACCAATTTTTCTTATTTTTTCAAATTTAATGCTATATGTTCGTTTCCAGTAATTTACGGTAAATTTGGTTTATTTCAAATAATACATTTTTTATTCGTTCTTCTGTTGTAATACCTTAGAGATGAGAAATTATTTAAACAATCTCAGTTTCGTTTACTATTCAACTGGATCAGTCATCTGTCAATTCAGTTTTTTTTTAATTGTGGGGCTTTTCGGCTCGTCGACATCGAGGTCATTAGAGACCTCATTGTCAATTCAGGCAACGGTTAAAATGTAATGATGGTTAATTGTTGTTATAATTGTTATAGAGCATGTAATTTTACTAATTTGGTTCTTATTATGCTCTGTAATAATTATGTGTACAATAAATTATCTTTAACGGTCCGAGAAAACAACTGATATCTGATATGGAATTAATTTAATTTGTAAATATTCGAATTAACCCTCGACATATTAATTTTAGTGCAGGCGGTTAAGGCGGAGTAAAATATTATGACCTCTCCAGGGTTCTATCTAAGGTCGTCTAGCTGGAACTTTGTATTCTAGTCATTGAGTTACCCAAACTATTCTTTCTTTTAAATATTTATTGTATTGGAAGTAAAAAAATATTTTAAAGACCAAATTAGGTGAACATTAATGTTCAAATTCATTGACAAAACAATGATTAACTACAATACAAAAAACATCTATGTTTGTATAAAATATTGGATACGTTTCAATGAATGGGAAAGAATTTATCACCAAGTTACGGTGAGATATTTTTGTGGGAAATTAATGAAATTATTATCGTAAAAAGAGGTCATACTGTGGAAGTCAGTTTTGACACATAATGTAAGCGTAGTTTGAATTTCATCCCATAATTGGAAATATCAGATGAACAAAATGAGAAATTTATTTAGTCGTTTTAATTTAGAAACTTTTGCGTAGCAAAATAAACAGGCGGAAGAAAAATAGCTCTTTTTAAATTTTGCATTAATCAATTCAAAATCTTCTTATATTAGGTTAGTTTTCTTTCATTAACAAACTTTTTGAATAAAAATAAATATTGCATAAATTTTGTGTAGAAAGGAATAATGTATTTTAAAATACAAATAAAATAATTTTATAACATAATGAGATGAACCAAATATTAAGTTATTTTAAATATTTACGTAAGGAAATATTTAGACATCTTTCGTACTATGATTAGAATATAATATTTTTCTAAAAAAAGGGGCGCAAAATACTTCCTTAAGTTACGAACATCCATCATAAAATCTCATTTGTCGCTGTACAGAATGTGAAGCTAAAACTAAAAGCTCATTAATTTTTATAACTTACCGGAAGGGATAATCAAGAAATCAAATTAATGAAAATTTAAGTATACTGAGTGAACTAATTTTTGAATCATGATTGTATATCAAATCAGACATTATGGAGAATAAAAACAGATTAAGCGGAACTTGAAAGTTAGCAAACTCTACAAACGTTTCATTGACAATGAAAAAAATGTATCCCAAAAGTAAACAGGATAATATTGTCTCCAGATTCCGTGTCTTTCCGCTCATCTTCCATCAATCCTCTACAAGATCGGGTGGAATGATAAAGAAGAAAAGTCACAAACATACAAGAGAACAGGAAGTTCATTATTATCTCCTCCGGCGTACACTACTCGCTCATTTTTCACCGTCGCTTCTTTTTCTTTTCAATTTTCCCCTTGTCTGCGTTCCTTTCCGTATTCTCTCCGTCTTTGCTGCTCCGAGAAAACGTGCTCGTCATCCATCTCCGCTTGGCAATTTTGTCAGCGTTCGACCGCGTCGGAGCGCCAGCATCCGTGCACGAATACTTTGGTTTTGTGTCCATTACAAATCAAAGAGATTGATCAATAATATCCTTTAATTATCATCAACATTCAAAAAGATTGACATGTCGTGCACAGATTCCATTTTTTTTCAATTCCGATTTCACATTTTTTTACCTCCATTCTCGATTCCAAACTGGATTCTAATATTTGATTTATAGGGTCAAGAGCTCATTTCAATAGTTTTTTAACTCACAACTTCCGAGTACCTACTCGTGGAGGAGTGTTTGCAACGTCAGCAGCCAGGTGAAAATTGCGACGAACTGTGACTCGAACCCGGGGTCTGCTCCGTCCGCAGGTGTTCTATCCACCACACCACCCTCCTCGACTCCCAAATTCGTTCGCAACCTCTATCCGGCCTCCATCATTTCAATAGGGTTCGTATTATTTCATTTTTGCTATTGATGTTTAAAACTATTTCATGTCAGTATTCATTGTTAGTATATGTGTATCAACCATTTTCTTACAGTGAATTATCATCCAAAAGTAAGATACGAACTCTCTCACCCTTTACCTATTCTCACCGATTATCTGGTTGTCTTTCGCGGATTACCCTTTCAGTTTCAATAATAGTTAAGAACAAACAGGCTTATCAGCACTGAAAATAATTCCCTCAGAATTTAGTTTCGTAAACACGAGAAGCTATGAATTAAAATTTTGTTGCAAACTAACAAAATATAAGTTGTGTTACGAAATTTAAACTAGTGAAATAATATAATTATTCTAGGACTTTGATTCAAATCAAGAATAATCGTCAAAAACATCAAGCATAGAGATTTTTTGGTAGTATAATATTGAGAAGTACCGAGAATCAAAATCAATACATTTCTAACTTTAATGGAAGATAATTCAAATTAATTAAAGAATAATCTACTCTGTCCTACATTCATCTAAGCGATAAACTTTTCCGTCAGCTTGAATACTGAATATAATAAAAAGCCTGAATATGTCGAATAATGTTTTTATGGAATGGTTTCTTCTATTTTTAAGAATATTGGAAAATAAATTAGCATCTGAAAACTTATTTAGAAGTGTGAACTTCTTCAATTGTTGAGTGTGGATGAATTATTTTTAATTACAATAATTGAAAAAAAAAGTGAATTGCAGATCAACAACTCTACATGTCATTTCTCAATTTAATACATTCCTCAGCAATTCCAATGTGGATTTACATAAATTGTTCTTTATTTTATTTGTTGTTAAATTTTATGAAAATCATGAATATATTATTGTCATTTAGTCTATTTCTATCTCACCGTATTATTCAAGTAACCTCATAAATTTCATTTAAGATGTATTTCTCGTAACGTTGGAGGAGTTTTATTGTAGTCACTCCAGAATACAAAACATTGTCATTTGTATTCTTTGTAATTTTTTTGCGACTTATCTATTTCACATACTACAGAATTAAAAATACAAATGAAAATTGAAAAGAAAAAAAATCTTCGAACAACAGGAGAGATTAAATACATATACTATAAATATAAAATATATATACTCAACATGGCATTCCTCCTTCTCAGCATTATAAACTTGCATTAACATGAAATGTAGATCATTTCATCTATTTCATGTTTGATAAAATCCATTATTATCACCTTTTTTGTCACATAACCCATTTCTGTCTCCCTGTACAATTTAAGTATCCTCTCGAATTTCATTTGAAGGAATATTACACTAAAAAAAACAAAGATAGCGTTGCAGTTGTTTATTTATACTCCCTAAATGATACCAAACACATTCTTTCTGTCCTCGAAAATATTTTTCGATGTATCCAAAATATTTGCTTTAATCATTCAAATATCATTCAAGGACTGATAGTTTAAGAAGTCATTTATGTGTCTTTGGTGTAAATGTGTAAATGTGTAAATGTGTAAATGTGTAAGTGTATCATTGTCAGCCTCGATTCTTTTCTTTACAGAGCGCACAATTTAACATCCCCCACAGATTTGAAACCTAGGGATGCTTTTGTAGTAAACACAAGCAATTTTTAGTTATTGTAATAATATATTAGTTTATAAAAATCTAAATGTATAATGTAATATATAAAAGGATGCACATAGATAAACTCAGAGTGATTTAGGTAAGCCTTGTTGTGAATCTAATGATAATTTAATTAATTTTAATATATAATGTAAAAGTGTTATTTAAAATGTTAAATTTAACATGCAAACTATGTTATATATTAAATGTATTAGAATATTCAAATGGAACAATAAAGATATTATCTATTTATGTATCTTATTATATAAAGAGAAATNGGGATGCTTTTGTAGTAAACACAAGCAATTTTTAGTTATTGTAATAATATATTAGTTTATAAAAATCTAAATGTATAATGTAATATATAAAAGGATGCACATAGATAAACTCAGAGTGATTTAGGTAAGCCTTGTTGTGAATCTAATGATAATTTAATTAATTTAAATATGTAATGTAAAAGTGTTATTTAAAGTGTTATGTGCAAACTATGTTATATATTAAATGTATTAGAATATTAAAATGGAACAATAAAGATATTATCTATTTATGTCTTATTATATAAAGAGAAATACAATTCTCAAAAACTTCGAAAAATAGGAGAGATTGGCCAGCCTATGAACTAAATACTTGCGTTGGTGTCACTTTGTTTCAACATTGGATACAGATATCACCACCACTAGGGATTTTGTTCCAGCTTACTCTGCACGTTTTTAACGACGCCTCTACTTAGAACAGACACGCAAAGTTTTGCCAAGTAAGGTATCCTTCTCATACGTTGTCACTTCCTCGCCTACAATCCAAATTCGTGATAAATACATCTCAGTGTCTGGTCGTAACTTTGCATAGAACAATCTCTTGTCTCAGAAGTTGAGACTTCCTCAAACAGATTTACATAAGTTTTCTCTCCCCTAAGATTCTGGAACTTGTACTTATTTCCCACGAGTACTTACTCCAACTCTCCCCCTCCCACTACTGACGCTAAGAACAGAATTAATGCAACATGAATTCAGTAATGAAAATGACTGAGAGCAGCAAAGCAAACATTCATGTTAATATCGGAATTATATTTCCAAGCGTTGCCAGATACTTAGGGCTGAAACGTATAATTTACGAATTAATTAGTTACTGTTATTAGAATATAACACGTTTTGATATTACTCGATCTTATTATGAGGAGAAGTTTAAACTACTTTTCTCTACGCGACAATCAAGAGACCAACCATCTCATCAAAGAGTACGACAAAAGATGGTGGAAAGCTAAGATCAGAATGAGGTTATGGAGCCAACAAATACAACTACTTCTAGATCGTGTAATAAATAAATAATATTGTTGTATAAAAAAATTATCCTGTAATCTTAACATATAATCATTGTATGCCTATACTCATAAACCGGGGGTTCAATTTAATCCCAACTTCAGAAAATTACCCTATACCAATCAAATAGTATGTATGTGTGCCTATTTTCTCTAGAATATGGTTGTTTCTCGAGAGTGACTCAAATTATTTTGGTTAAATTAACAGAATAGAGGTAATGTGATGAAAATGTGCTCCAACATAGTTTTCTTTCCAAGTAGAACCTTTATAGAACATTTTTAGTGTTAGAAAATAAAGATAAAAAAATTTCGTGTAACATTTCATTCTTTTATGACAATAATTCGACCTCTTGTTTCACTCCCACTCGTATTAACGCCCACTCTCAATGTGTTTTGGCGAAGATAATAAATAAATAAATAATAAATTCAGAGTAAAAATTCACTTACAAACTGCGTATGACCACGTGGACACTAATTTGATTGGTTTTCTGAAAGCGAGCAAGCAAAGGACCATCACATACAACTATTTATTAGTTTATATCATTCTATTAAATTGTTATTTATTATCATAATAATCATCATCTCATCTGACAAAATACTTCAAATGCAAATATATTGATACGTGAAAAATCCTTTTTTCCATATTTAAAAAAACATCAAGAATGATTCACACGGAAGTAAAGGAAGCCTCTTTCGTTCGAAGAATGACTGCCAAGATGGTCTCATCTATGAGAAAAGAGGACGCATCCAAATTCAAGCTAATGCTGTGCATGAAAGAAGGAAGCACAATTTCGGCAGCACCATGTAAAGAAATATGCAAATGCAATATACTCCGAGAGGGAAGACGAAAGAATGGTTTCGGTGCATCAAGGCATCGCAGACGGGATCTTAAAGAAAGGGAAGGAGAGGGAATTGAGTTGCTGACTGGGTAGGGGCGTGAAGAGGGAGACGGGAGGTAAATCCTTCGAAGTGACGCGCGGCGGGTGGGCGATGGTGGCGCTGTGGGTATTTCAGCGGGGAAACAGCAAACGAGGCGGAAGAATGGAGTAGCGCAGAGCGAATGCAAGGCGATGGGATCAAGCAACCTTGCTCTGAAAGGGCTCGCAAGGGCTGTTGGCTTCACGAGAGACTAAGTTTAAAGGGGGGAAACTAATTAAGGTTATGACAACTATAGTAAAATGTAGCCAAGACTGGACCGAAATGTGAAGAGTCACCTTACAAACATAAGTTTGTATTGGAACCGTTTCATTTTTAAACATATTACGCTATGTGTATCTTTTCTTTTCTTTTTTCATAATTAAACTAGACATTTTTAGGCTTAAAGTCTTCTTCTGTTGTTTTGTTTTATACTAAACACATACATTGAAAAGAGATTGTCCTTATTCTTCGAGATTAAAATGCTACCTAGAAAAGGAAAATGAATGTTTATAGAAATTAAGTTTGTAAATACTTTCTCTGAAATAATGTGTTACAAAAACAGTAAAGTTCATAGTATTAACTTTATGTCGTATTATTTTTACGTTTTTTAAGTGTTACTATCGTTTGTGCTCAGTTAAAATTTACATCGTGCGTCTTTAATGAAATTCTTCAGCATTGGAAATACATAATCTACATAAATCTTGCAACAATAGAACTTAAAAAAGTTTCTTAACATGAATTCTCTCTTCTGTGTTCTCTCTTTATTGAAGAGATATCGTATAAAAGTCAGCAAAACGGAAAGGTAGGTGAATCATTTGAATGACGTATTGAAGAGAATTCTAATTAGCTCTAATTCCCTGGCATGTTACGTGCTTTTCTTCATCTCACGCAGAGTACTCCATCGGATCTGGGAAATAATTGTGTCAGTACACGTATGTGGAAAATGTGTGACGGATTTCACAGTTTTGTGAACACGCTATATTCCTTAAATTAATTCTGAAAATTTGTATGATTGTTTAAATGCGAATATTAATGATATTCGAGTACTACTGTATTACACCTGTGCATTGCGGGTTGCAGTATCATCATGCCAGAGACGCTAATAGAAAACAGTTCGACGACAGCTTCAAAACGAAAGTCGAACCTGTGAAATATAAAATGAGAAATTTTTTAAAGTGTTGGCAATGCAGATGACAACACTTTCTTGAGATGATGTTGAAAATGCAGAATATACGAGTTCTGGCAGAAAAGTAATGAGACTGATTTTTTATTTACCAAAGTTTTTATTTTTTTCAAACATCAATGTTATCACCTTCAATTGTTGGTAGCAGCGCTGGATGTCTTCAACCGGTATGGTCTTCAGTGTGTCAGTTACACTCTTTTGAATGTTTTCTACAGTCCCGAAATGACGACCTTTGAGGATATTTTTCAGTTTAGGAAAAAGTCACAGGGACTGAGGTCAGGTGAATAGGGGGGCTGGGGAACCACAGGAATGCCTTTTGAGGTCAAAAATTATGTTATGGAGAGGGCAGTGTGACATGGGGCGTCGTCATGATGGAGCAACCATGTCTGCAATGTCTGGTCTCACGCGAATGACACTTTTTCTAAGCCTTTAAGGACGTCTTTATAAAAAACTTGGTTGACAGTTTGTCCTGGAGGAACAAATTCTTTGTGGACGATTCCCCTTCTGTCCAAAAAACAAATCAGCATTGTTTTGATCTTCGATGTGATCATTCGCGCTTTCTTTGGTCGAGGAGAGTTTGCAGTGTGCCACTCCTCACTTTGCCTCTTGGTCTCAGGATCGTATTCAAAAATCCATGATTCATCACCTGTGATCACACGACTAAAGAAATCTTGCTCATTAGCGATTCTGTCAAGAAGATCAAGACACTTGTTTTTTCGATTGTCCTTCTGCTGAATTGTGAGGTTTTTCGGCACCATTTTGGCACAGACCTTTCGCATGTGCAAATGTTCACTCAAAATTTGATGAACGGTAAATCTGTTCAAATTTAATTGTTCACTCAACATTCTTAATGTTAAACGACGGTCTGATCTCACAAGAGTGTTCACACGTTCGATGTTTTAATCAATTTTCGAAGTTGAAGGCCTCCCTGAACGGTGTTCATCTTCAACGTGTTATCTGCCTTCCAAAAATGATTTGTGCCAGCGAAAAACTTGAGCTCGGGACAAATAATGTTCCCCATAGGCCTGTTTTAACTTTTCAAACGTCACGCTTGCCGATTCTCCAAGCTTAACACAAAATTTAATGGCACAACGTTGCTCCAAATTCCGCTGTTCCATTTTGCTTGACGCACAACCAAAACAACTTCACTAATAGCAGTCACAAAAATCTCGTAGTTAACGAAAGGAGTTGAAACTCGCACTGAGCTATGGGAGGGTACTGATACACGTGCCCTATCAAGGACAACAGCGCAGCATTGCCAGATCGCTTGTAGTGTTGCCAGTCTCATTACTTTCCTGCCTGACCTTGAATTTATAAATCATTAGAGAATAAAATACTTGTATTAAATAAGAAGATGGACAGTTTATTTACTGTTTTCCACTTATCGCATTATTGAAAACTTATTGATTCCATTTGGAGGAGGGTGTAGAAAAGAATAAAGAATAAATTAGAAGAACGTAATTGATGATACTTATAAAAATATTTTTACGTGAATTTCTATTTTATCGACACATTCAAGGCGAGATACAGTCGAACATTGTCATATCATCATTTTAAACAAGGTACAACACAATTCACTGAAAAGCCAGTGAATTCGTTCAATTCTGTCTACAATCCAATTATTTCCACATTCGACAATTTCAATATCAATCCACTTCTTTTACCAAAAATTAATCACAACCACTCAATAAACAGATAATTAAGTTACACATTTGTATTCAATTAAATCACGCTTCATTTCATTAGTGTCATACGCAGAATCCCAGCGCGTCGCTTCGGTGAGAACATTCGAGAAATACGACAAATTCTGGGATGATGAGATCACAGTATACAGTCTGTTCTATTATCTCCTAGGATTCAATTTTGTCAACTTGATACTGATGATAAAAATAATTGACAAGAAATTGTTAATATAGTAAGAATCAAATTCAAATCTTCTTGAACATCTCCGCAAAAATTTCTGTTGTTACTTATCACATATGTACATATCTGAGGATGGAGTAACATTTAAACCTTAATATTTCATAGCAGGGATAAGATTAAAGACCTAATTGGAAAGTCATATCAAAGGATATTAGATTCTTTTCCAAACCAATACCCTGTACTCCATGACATTATACAATTTGTCGAACCGTGTTTACAAAGAAACTTCATCCAAATATTTCTCTTTTGATGTAATTATAATACTATACAATAGAACATTCTAATTTTGAAATGAGAAAATATGAAAATCTTCAGCAAATAAACGAACAAGAAAAAAAAGTCAGTACACATAGTTTTAAGAAACGCTAAACAAGGTTAATTACAGATATTGTTCCCGAAATGTTCGTTAGATTATAAGAAAAGTATAGTGTACATTCTCAGTGAATATTTCCAGTTTTCTTTTTTCACTTTCCTCATTTTCACTCGAGAGTACACGTTCCAGTTTAATGTTGGCCAACTCGTTTCTGTGTTGAAGTTCTTGGTTTTGTTTGACATGCGAAATAATAATAATAATAATAATAATAAAT
>NNCF01130138.1:58074-110563 GCA_002313205.1 Laupala kohalensis | reverse complement strand
CAAAAGTTCCTAGACAAGATAAAAAGTTAGCTGCGAGTTATAATACATATATAATGTCAATATGTTTGTAATTTAACGCAAATATGTGTGTAAATTTACTTGTACAAGTTATTATCGAAGTATAGATTATTCTGAGTATAATGTTTAANAACACTAAATTCACGATTTATTGTTACAATAAACACGCCCCTAGACAAAGCCTAGAGAACCTGTATAAGAAATCCGCCTCTACCCGAAGGAAAAACGGAGAAAAACCCGGGCCAGGATGGGGCTACAGCATTAATGTACACAACCGTGCCGAAGTTGAGTACACATAAAACTAAATTAATATGAGCCATACGGCAACACAATCATGCAAAAAAATAGTTTTTGAAATTGGAGAATGAAAAAGTCAAATTGCACTACGACTGAACTATCCTAACTTGTAAAACCGTGGAACACAATAAACAAAACATAACAGTCATAGAAAAAACTAACATCACAAACGTTAGTGTCGACATTGCAGTCCCGCTTGCCTGAAGTATGCAGAAAATCTACGCTAAGACACAAAGAAAACATGCCGTCCTGGCATATAGCATTAAGAACCAGTGAAAGGTAAACAAATTACATATTCTACCCTTAGTCATTACCAGCTCCAGGCTCATACACAAGAACCTACGTAAATATCTCGTAGTCAAGAAGAGAACTGCATACATTATCCAGAAGTCAGTGGTACTTAACACTTGCCTCAGCATTGATATTTGAAAGTTAACTCACTATTGCTTGCAATTGATCCCGCATTTCATGAAGAACCGGAATAGACAGTGATACAAAAATAGAAAATAATAATAATAAATTAATTGTCTACAAGGCAGCTACACTCTGCGTATAAATACGTGGATGACTACAAACTAATTTACTCTCCGGAACAAGCAAGGGACCATCCCATCAATTCCAATCAACGGCCCTAAGGCAGAGGCAGATTTAACTTTTCACCGCACTCCTTAGTTCGGTACATGTTACAATACTTACAGAATGCCAACAAATTGGCATTTAATAAGACACAAAAAAGTTATTTCACAAGAACGTATTATTGTTAACTATGGATTTTTCGGAAAATATTGTTTATAACTCACGACAATTGCAATAACTCAAAGTTCAAGACAATTGCAATAACTCAAAGTTCAATATTGTACATAAATTCTGTAGCCCCATCCTGGCCCGGGTTTTTCTCCGGTTTTCCTTCGGGTAGAGGCGGATTTATCATACAGGTTCTCTAGGCTTTGTCTAGGGGCGGGTCTATTGTAACAATAAATCGTGAATTTAGTGTTATTTCAATTCTTATGATTTTTAAACACTATACTCAGAATAATCTATAGTTCGATAATAACTTGTACATGTAATTTTTTGCTTAAAATTACAAACATATTGACATTCTATTAGTATTATAACTCGCAGCTAACTTTTTATCTTATCTAGGAATTTTTGCTGAATTTTTTGAATCCGCCTCTGCCTTAGGGCCCTTGATCGGAATTGATGGGATGGTCCCTTGCTTGCTTCCGGAGAGTAAATTAGTTTTTTTTCCCTCCACGTGGTCATACGCAGTTTGTACTGTTTTTTGACAATAAATTTATTTATTATATTTATTTATTTATAATTATTACAATAGACCCACCTCTAAGAAACGATAAGAGTCCACGGAACGTGTATAAAAAAATCCACCTCTACCCGAAAGAAATCGCTATTAGCCAGAAAGAATAACTCTATTATCTAGATTATTAAAAATAATTTATAACAAAAGTTGCATTGAGTATATTCTCAGAAAACAATCATTTTCAATTTTTTGTTTCATTTTCCTTGTTTTTACTATTGAGGTTATTGTTGGTCTATATTTAAATTCCTTTTCTTATCATGCGTGAGGTGATTCACAATTGTTTCGACAATGGAATATGACGAACATTTTGAAAAGATAATGAAGATTCAAGAGGAATGATTCTTTATGAAAACTCAAGTAGTAAGAATTGGTAAACAATAAGTTATTATGAAATGTTTTTAAACAAATCCTTCGACGTTCACGATATACGCTGGTATGTGTTAAACGTGGACTGAAAAATAAACTGTGGAAGAGAATAATTCCTCCGGGAGGGGAAACTCATCCGAAGCCACGGTGCCGTACAGCAGTCAGCCTATGAACACGTATGGCGGTACGAATGCGCATAAGCCGCTTATTGCGTGGATTAACCTCAGGAACTTGGAAACTGTTTCAGGGGGATTTGACGACTAGCAGACGCACGCACCGCGCAGCCATTGCGTGGCGCTGTGATAGCTCGTGGGACTGTGACTAACACGAAGGAGTGTTCATTAGTGATACGGAAATTACACAAATAGACCGTAGGAATGTATAGTCATTCGGTTGCCACTAATCGATTACATTTACAGTTATATGTCTAAAGTATGTATTCTCCATTGTGTTGTTTTCGTTTTTATTACCACCAGAATATTTAATTGTGAGAAAGAACCATTTAAATTGTAATGAATCTTTCTTATGGCGAATAATTATGTTCCGAAATATATATTTTGTCCTATAGTTGTCATGTATAAGTATTTTGATAATCCATTATTAAGACCTAATGATGGTCTAAACATGGGTCGAACAGTTATGTTCTTAATCCTGATGGAATAAACAATACTACTATAAAAGTGGTAATATTTCTTAATCAAAATGAATCATTCATTTACAGCAAAAATGTTCCGAAATATATATTTTGTCCTATAGTTGTCATGTATAAGTATTTTGATAATCCATTATTAAGACCTAATGATGGTCTAAACATGGGTCGAACAGTTATGTTCTTAATCCTGATGGAATAAACAATACTACTATATAAGTGGTAATATTTCTTAATCAAAATGAATCATTCATTTACAGCAAAAGTATAGTACCGTTTCTCTGGAAACTCTCGTGATTTTCAATCAATGAAGGATGGAGATAGTTAATGATGAAATAATTATTGTTTACTTTCCAATTATACAGAATATATAAGAAAAGTACCGCAATCGGTTAGAAAAAAATCGAGATCTCTTAAGGAAGCGGTTGCAGGAGAGTATTTTTAAATTTTAGCGACGATTTTGAACATTATATGTGCGTATTTAAGTATACAAAGAATTTTGTTTCTCTAATTCATGACCAAATTGATATAGGTATACTAAACGTGTTTCAGTTTTCAGTTAACGTGTTTCATTAGATGAGAAGAGAGATTGGTAAGTATAAAAGAAAGTTACAAAAACAGTTCCAANGCTTGTTAATACGGAACATACCACATATCCTCAATATATATATATATATATATATATGAATAAAAGAAACAATTTAAGACAAGTATTTGAACTACTTCCACAGAGTAATGTACCGGCTCGACATTATTCTGATAGGTAATTTAAATAATACATCAGATGACGTCTAGCAAAATATCTTCGAGTATTTTACAGTCAATGAAATTTTAACCAAACTCAATTTGAATATTCGCAGAGAAAACAACTTATGTAACGCCTGAAGATATAAAACAAAACCTGAATGCTTACTCACTACGAGTACATTCCCAAAAAACAAACACCGTTAAGGTCAACAAAGCAATTAAATATTTTCATATCCTGGATTTTTCTCAAGTTTTCCTTCGGGTAGAGGCGGATTTTGTAAATAGGTTCTCTAAGCTCTTGCCTTGGGGCGGCGGCTACTGAATTAATAAATCTTGAATATAGTGTTATTTCAAAAGTTACGATTAATAAACAAAATATTCCAAATAAATTTTTTTCATTATAGTAAGTAGTTCTGGAATAATCTTTTGTGTCTTATTAAATACAAATTTGTTGTATTTAATTTTGTTTGTTGTATTCCATTAATATTATAACACGAACCGAACTATTTTATTCTTATCTTAAGAGTGTGCTGAAATGTTAAATCCGCCTCTGGCTGAGGACCCTTGATCGGAATTGATGGAATGGTCCCTTGCTTACTTCCTGTGAGTAAATTAGTTTATTTTCCTATAAAAGGTCATACTCAGTTTGTAACTGCTTTTTTGACAATAAATTTATTATTATTACTAATATAAGCTAATGAAAGTTCTGATAATTCTGAGTTTCTGTCTTTCCTTCCGTACATAGGCTGAATCTTGAAAGTTAAATTATTAAAACCTTTTTCAAGTGTGGTGAATAATCTCTGAACATTCTAAAATCTGAGTTGATTGTTAATTAAAGATTAAAGTCACAAAGTACTTAGATGATATGATTTACTGGTACGAAAAAAAAATCAGAATTTAAATAAAAATGATTTAACTAAAATAGTCTCCTAAAGGACCAACAATGGTTTGAAGCTCTTCCAATCCCAGTTGCCCCTGCGTTTACGGACAGGTGAACGCAACACGAAATTTCCACCGACTCTAAAAGGTTTTTCTGATTCCCAATTTCAAGTGGATATCTGCTGTCGATGAAACATGAATTTAGCTTCATCAAATCCTTGGTCGCTACCCAGCAGCTTCACTTAAAGTGACACATAACAGGATCACGCGAAACTGCTAATACAGTGTGCGAGTCGTTTAATATCACAGCCAGCGAGCGAACTCCCTGTAAGCGGTAACTCGACGCGATTTCACTTATGAGAAAGAAAGAAAATAAATGTACACGAGAGAAAATTATTTGAAAAAAAAATACAAAATAGAGAAATTTAGAAGGAAATGTACAAAATTAGACGCATTAGAAGTAAAAAGTATCTGACATTCCTTAAAGATTTGAATTTGTAGAATTAGATGATTTATCACTTGAATGCTTTAACTAATATTTTGTGTGCAGTTCTGTGTGTGACTCGCAGTTGTGGAAGAGTTGGGTTTCATATTTGAAAACAGACCTAGTCAATTATTTTAGTTCCACATCTGAACATTGGAGTGCCGTAGTGTTTCCGCCACAACAGTGATAATTTACCAAATGTGATGAAAGAAATTTTACTTTAAAAATGGATAGATAGATAGGTAGATAGATACATAGATAGATAGATAGATAGAAAGGAAATTATCGAAATATACTTGACACAAGATACGGCAAGTAGGGACTCGGGGCTTACAGACGCATAAGAAATTTGGAAGCGTTTCGTATATAGTTAAATAAACTTAAAAATAAATGTTTTTAATTGTTTCATGACAACAATCTGACGTGAGTTTAAACGAAGAAAAATGCAGAGAGAATTTGCTAATCCGACGTTACATTATCACATATTTACCCAACAAAATTAAGTGAACACAAACTAATTTATTAAGAATAAGAACGCATAAAATAGTTACTGATACGCACCAAAAAGTGACATTGATTGAATTCTTTTTTTCTATTATTTACTCCCAAAATGAGCAAAATGTTTAATATTATTGCAATATTGTTCCAATCTCTCCTGGATCTATTTACAAAGGAATATCTTACAACCTCCAATCCCAAAAGGGAATGGGGTTCTATCCCGTGGTTTATCTAACATTCGTATTCTCGTCTCAATTCTGNTTGCAATATTGTTCCAATCTCTCCTGGATCTATTTACAAAGGAATATCTTACAACCTCCAATCCCAAAAGGGAATGGGGTTCTATCCCATGGTTTATCTAATATTCGTATTCTCGTCTCAATTCTGTTTTTTTGAATCCCATGATACTGATGTATGAGGATTTAATTTGTTGGTCTCAATTTTCTTATCTTGCTTACCGTTCCGTGGATTGAACTTAAAGTTTGGCGGTCAGTCCTTTTCTATTAATGTTATTTGTAATTCAAACGTAAAATTACCTATCCTTGTAATATGTATTTTCCTGTGTTTTAAAATTTTCATTTTCACAAGTTTTCTTATTGTTTTTCTTTAATTATCCTTCAAGTTTTATTTTTTGATGAATTCTGTCACGGTGCTAACATACATTCTAAACTCCACAACGCTTTGTTTTAATTAATCGACCTTTGTGTACCCAACAATATAGTGTGTAATCATACTTTAAAAAAATAAAAGACTTAGGGAACAAAATAATATAAATACATTTTGGTCAATGAATGAATACTCCGTTGGCTCTAACTCTAGCCACTAGCTGTTGGAGGTTCATAGTTGCAAAAATCCAGAGAATTTTTATACATCATTAAACCTTGAGCACTAACTACACGTACTCCGAATTTTTATTGATTAATTCAATATTTGTATATTATTCTTGTATTGTACATTATTCAAAAATAAATGTCAAATACAAGTATTAATTTTCAATAACATGTCCTTTCATGTAGAAAGATTCAAGAGCTTCCATTTACGTTTTACGGATAGTTAGTATTTACTATAGGTACATAGGCATTAGTGTTCTACGATTTGTCAAATTGGTAGAATGAGAAATATTTTTTCCTATAATTTAATAACATTATAGCAGAATATGTCGACTATTATAACTAAAGAATTAATTCTTGAAATATCGCATATGACACATGGGCTCTTTGTGATCGCTTCCGTAACAAGTATGGCACACAGTGACTTTGCACTAGCCTCTTAAGCAGTTGTGTCACTTTTTGCCAGATATATCGACTCAGTCTTACCAACTTACTACTTCATGGAACCCCTCGTCGGATGGGTACGGTATTAACTCAACATTGTGTGTGTGTAAATTGATAATTAATACAGGTATGAAAATAATAATTCTCCGATCCATGAAGGATGAACTACACTTCTTTCTTAATAACAAGTTTGTAGGGAAAATCCAAGAGTTTCAATTTGTTCGCGTTGTATTGTGAGGTTCTCGATGTACAGGAAAAAACTCAGAACATCGATAGCACTCTATGATTTGATGGACCCAAAGGGGAATGGGCTTTTATCCCATGGTTTATCTAATATTCCTAACCCCATACTAATAGCCGGTTTTGGAACCCCCAATTCTATAGTCTACGTACCTTTAATGACGTTAAAATGATTTCAAATGACCCATGAAGCAGAGGTATTTTCAACCGAATTCCATCGTGAATCCAGAACAAGTTATCTTCCGACCTCTCCCAGAGTACTATGTAAGGAAGCAGTGAGTCACAAATAATGAGGAGCACTGAACGAAGACAGTATCTCCAACAGACGCGGGAGAATACAGAAGATGGTCTTCTCACCGCGTACAGTGCCTCCGTCGTTCACATTAAGGGTGTTCCTTCCATACTATCCTTCTTGGCTTATAAACCTCTTGGTCACTATCTTAGTCGACGTTCAACCTCCTCGAGGGACAATCACTTGTATTCTCCAGTGCCCGACTCACCCCACACCAACCACGAACGTCTCTTGATACTCGAAGTTTGAGTTTACTTCATAAATAATGTATTGTAAAGAGACGTGATTTTATTGGGACTAAATTGTGAGTTATTTCACTCTCGTGATTTTAGAGAGATGAATTGAGGGTCCTGAAACAATAATCATATAAACAACAATTACTCAAGTTTACCTTTATGCAGCAAATATTATTTCTTCCTAAATTGTTTCAGGAAGAGGGTAACGAAAAACAATTTCCTACATTTATGATAAACAATGTATAAAAGATGGAAAAACAAGACTAACTCACTCACTAATGCAGATAAAAATATTTAAAACGTGTCTCGAAACTTTGGGAAAATGTTACATTCGTATTATTAAGACTAAGAAAGTATTTTTGGAAATTCTGATTTTAGAGGGAAAAAGTGTATTGTCGAATTTTCGCAATATTTTACAAACTTATTAAGATATCACTCAGTTTCTTATGTAAGTGTTCATTTTTATATACTCTAAAATACAAACGAAACGTTAAACACAAACTTAAACTGACCTAGAATAGGGAGACTTGGATGAGTCACAATTCACAGAAAAAGTATTGACAATTTTTTCTTTCGTCATNCAATTCACAGAAAAAGTATTGACAATTTTTTCTTTCGTCATAGGAATATTGAAGTATTATATTTGATGTTTTAAGTTAACGAAGTTTTGCTTTTGACTGAGTAACTAAAACTTAATATTCGTAAAAGGTAGAAGTTCATTGGAGTTCCTCAACTAACTCTATTAGACTCCCAATTATGAACTATAAGGTTTGTCAAACTACTAACACATCGATATCCTCAGAGCGAACACTACTTCCGCTTGGAGACANCTTCCGCTTGGACAAGAGACCCCCCTGCCCCCAACCCCGTATCATTCCACCACACCTACATGATTCGCCCCCGCAGCCCAAGTTTACACGAGTCGTTATGATGTACTCGCTCGCGCTCCGTTGGCTTTAGGACACGCTCGCTTTGCTGTTTACATGACTTGCGTGGAGAAGGTTCCCCAATTACCAAAGTTACACGAAGGGCTCCCAGAGCGGATCACAGGACGTAGGGATGCAGCGACGAGAGTGGGGAGTGTGTTCAAGTGTGCTCTACGAGAGACAAAGACCATACATCGGAGGTCCGGTTATATCAGTGGTTCTGACCACAAAACACATCACAAAATAAAAGGAGTGAGAAATCATTTAAGTCTATCGCATAAAAATAAACCAAAACATGAAGCCTGCTAGTGTGTGGGAATACGCGCAAAGTTTGAAAGGATAAGAAATACTTTCATATGCCACCAGATGAATTAAACTAACTCAAGCATACATAATAATTAAATTATAAAATAATACCGCTATTTTTGAAATTTTTTATTGATACTTCATCTGAAACAAAAAAATTCTTTAGAATTTCTTTAAAGCATAATATTACTAACGTTACGAATTTCTAGTCGATAGTTTCCAGATATTTGATTGTCACGTTATAAAGTTAAATCGGTCGAGGAATAATTTCAATCTCACAAAATATAATATCAAAACCAAACGGATAAGTCCACGACTATGCTACATGAACATTTTACTACAACCGGATAATTAAAAGAATATCACTATCTGTGAAGTTTTTAATTTGGTTCAATAGCGGAAATACAAATAAACAATGAAATAAAATAATACGGGATATATGTTGTATTAAAATTACTTTCCAAGTGATGAAGGACAATGATCTCCTGGCTACATCAGTGGTGGCTACGAAGAAGCCCCATCCTGGCCCGGGTTTTTCTCCGTTTTTCCTTCTGGTAGAGGCGGATTTATCATAAAGGTTCTCTAGGCTTTGTCTAGGGGCGGGTCTATTGTAACAATAATTCGTGAATTTAGTGTTATTTCAATTCTTATGANTATACTCAGAATAATCTATAGTTCGATAATAACTTGTACATGTAATTTTTTGCTTAAAATTACAAACATATTTACATTCTATTAGTATTTAACTCGCAGCTAACTTTTTATCTTATCTAGGAATTTTTGCTGAATTTTTTTTGAATCCGCCTCTGCCTTAGGGCCCTTGATCGTAATTGATGGGATGGTCCCTTGCTTGCTTCCGGAGAGTAAATTAGTTTTTTTCCTCCACGTGGTTATACGCAGTTTGTACTGTTTTTTGACAATAAATTTATTTATTATTATTTATTTAATTTTCAAGAGCATTGCTGTTATGTTTTTTTTCGACAAAAAATCTCTCCTCAAATACAGAATTTCTTTAAAGTAGAACATGTCTAATGAGATAATTTTCTGAAGAAGACTTCATCTTCCTCGCAGTGTTGATATAAACAGCATATTGTGTACCACGTTTTAAAACATGGAAACTACGAGCAATGATTTCTACATCTTACAAAATAGAACTTCGAAAAAAGTTGTTGAAATCCGCAGAGTATGTTAGAGAACAAGTAATTTTAGAGGTAATGAGAAATAATATACGTATGCCATTAAATTTATTTGTCATTGGCCGGGGAAAACCAAGACAAAAATATTATAACAATTATAAACAAATTCAATAATGAAAATAATAGCGCTATCGTTGATGTTTTTAATTTGATGCGACAGTCTGAACTTAAATAGACAACATAATAAAACAATGATAGAGGTAAGTTTTATTGCACGACTGATCATTAAAAGTGCTGTTTCTTATAAAGAACGACAACGTACAAACTATCTTATAAAGAAGCAATTAAAACAAGAACATTATAGAAATTCTTATACGTCAAAGTTATTTGAAGGTTCTTCGTTTATCATTTTGTCAGATGGAATTCACAGCTCTTTAAAGCTACCGGCGACAAGTGTGACAACGAAACTCCAATTCTTGACAGACCAAGGAAAACATATTCCAAGCTTAAACGAAATAACACCTAATCACCTAATGGTAGATTCATCAAATAACAGAAAAATCTACAACCACCATCGATTTACTAGATATATCCACTGCGTGAAACCAAGAAATACGACGCCGAATAATATGAAACATATGAACTAGTGCTAATTCGTATATTCGTTTAAAAATGCTTACAACTACCGAAGATCCATTGACAATGATATGACTGAAAAGGAGGATGTATTTCCAAAGCTCAAGTTGGAAGTCCTCATGTAATAAAACATTTGTTCTACAATGTGAGGTATACTCATTTAAATGGCCAGTGAGGTATGCTTTTCAAGTTGAAATCAAAATTAGTACATATTAATTTATTTATTTACACCGATATTCAGATATTTTAGAGAATTAATTTTATCTCTGCTAGTTCTATCTTAAGGAGAGTCATATTATTTACCCGATGAGAAATTATTGTTCGATTTTTTTGAGCAGTTTATTTGTCAGCGTGACTCGAAACATCTCCACAAGCAATGTCATCATAAGATCCCTTCCACCCAATGAAATCTCTCCTTGAGTCATGAACATTCACAATTACATTCCAGCGAGTCGTCGTTAGCGCGAGATTACTTTCGACTCCGTCCTACATCTGTGTAACAAGCTTTTCTTCTGGGGGCCCTCATCAGGACGTAACTACTTTCTTTTAATCCCTTCTTCTGTCGTCTTTTTTTCTCATTATTCTTTTGCTTTTTTCTTTGATATGGTCATATTCACAATTTATTTTTCTCGTATTTTGTTTTAATGTTCTCCATTTTTGTTTACTTTTCTCATCTTTGAATTTTTCACATTATTTGCTTTAGGAGATCATCACTCGGTCCTATTTCATTTACCCTTGACAATTTATCATAACAACGAGAAAAGTTTAAACGCTTAGTCATTCAAGTGTTCATAAAAGCGAAATATTTTTAAGAACAACATTTCAGTTAAATATGCGGTATGTTTTGACAGCATATTTTAAAACATTTTTGACAAAAGCTACCTAAAACTCTATTATTTTACGGCACGAATCAAACGAATTTTGCAGAAAAAAATTCTTTGGCTGATGAAGCTAGTTACTGTTGCTTTAGGACTAATTTTAAAGAAATATTTTGAGTGAGTAAAATGGTTTGTATATTTTCATCATTATAATAAAAATGGCGAAAATGAATGAAAATGTAATGAAATAAAAACATCAATTTTCGCTAATATATATCGTATTTAATAAATAAAATTAACAGTAACTTAGCATTGGTCTGGTATACTAAACAGAGAACAAATCTTGATCCTGGAGCCTAATACGTTGAAATAAAAATAAATGTTTCCCTTCCTAGTATTATTCCTTCCTCGGTGTATTAGTTTTATTTTTCGTTCTAGTTCATGGCAGTTGCTACCTAGGAAAAAAACCCTATGAGGTCTAATACTTTTCTCCTCGTTTATTATTTCACGCGAATGTATAGCACCGCCGCGTCCTCTTGATTTAGAGCCTTGAAAATAGAGAATGGTGTAACGAGTTCGTGGGTGTTTGAACTTTTTCCCCGGGGCAGCTAAGTCAGTTCATCTTTAAAAATATATTCAGAATTAAACATCTTATTATAAACGTAAGCAGATGGCTGCCTCTCAGTCAGTCGTGGTGTTTTCAATAGTTTGTTATAAAATAAGAAAAACGATTAAAAATAATATATTTTTATAAACAGAAATATGAACATCGCACCTTGGAGTCCTGCTGTGAACTCACTCTATTTCCACTTTCCCAATATTTAGAAATTGAATTTGAAGCTGGAGATACACTTTCATGTTCATAAACTACATCCCAGGTAGCATTTTCCCCACTACATGACTTATCTGTCCTTCACCTAGAGAGCGTTGACAAGAACTATACTCGAAGTTAGGTTACGTTTTCTCTGAATAAAGTTATATCGGGCGAAAAAACATGATCAGAAACGCACTGTGTTTATTACTTTAATGTAAAGTAGTTGCAGTAAATTACTTTATTATCTCCAACTTAGTGATAAGTAGTTTGCAAATGCTTTCTTAACAAAAAGTTATTAATGAATTAATATATTTATTCCAGTATAATTTGTTTGATGTTGATACTGGGCTTGTGCACAGTGTAGCAAACACTTTTACTTCACCATCGTCCATGTCTACATCACGGTATGTTGGCAGCACTTTCAGATTTCTTTAAACATAAATATATTGCAAACGTCGGCGATCAATTCAATTCACTTGCTCTTGTGGCGCTATTCTGTTCTTTCTGTGTCAAGCATGTGGAACGAACATTACCTTGTGCCCTATTTTGTGTTATAAACTATGGCGAGAAATCGTTAGGATGTCGCGTAAGTTGTGATAGTTGAATAATAATAATAATATAAAAATTCTATTTTTTAAATAATGTTTGTTGGTCAGTTTGAACATTTTTTTAATACTCTGAAACATTTAACAATATTTTTATGTGAGAGGAAGTTTGTATCATCCATGATATTTGCAACGTGGGATGAAATCTAGACACAAAGTCAAAACGAACACTTATCGCATAATTTCCAAAAAATAAATTTGAAATACCATAGCTGAAAAATTATGAGAAAAGATTTTGCTGAAATTACATACTCGTTGGTTTTAAATAAGTAATAATGAAGGAAAAGAGAATGATGAGATGAAGGAAAAGAGAAGATTATTAAAATTGAAAGAGGAAATTGGGTACAAAACGTAGAGAGGTATAAGGATGATCTTATTTCTGATGAAGATGATATCAGTATGGAAATAAAAATGGTTCAGGCTACACGACAGAAATACATCTCGTCAGATAAGTCCACCGTCGAGAGCGGAGTTGAATGAAAAAATTAAATAAGAATCTGAGGAAGAAAGTAAAACGTATAAAAAGAAAATGAAGATAGAATGACCTCATCTGTGAGATATGCTAAAGTGTATTCACATAAAACATTCCGCGAAGCAGCCTTATCTCATGCTAGTAGCTACTGCTACTCACGTATTTACAGAACAAAGTTTAGACATGATTATTAAGTAGCCTAAACAAATGAAAATGGCTACGAAAGAAGATTGCTTAAGCAGAAAACACGTTCATACTATTAATATTTTTGATATTGCAGATTTTGAAGAAAGAAAGTAAAAAAGAAAAGTATATCAAAATTTTGAATTCAATAATGGTTTGAATTTAAAAAATATTTAATCTAGTTTCAATAAATTAATCTCATCTACTAATAAATTATTCATTTCAATCATAGTAAGTAGAATTTTTTAATTTTGTAATATTAAAATCTATTGCACACCCTTGTACCTGATGGTTATAGTTAAGAACATGAGCAAGTTATTTTGAAAAAGTTTATGAATAATTATATCTATAAATTAAAACCTGGATAATTACATTTTCCCGTCACATTATCCCCATTTCATTGGGAAAAGTATTTTAAGAAAATCTTAGAGATTTCTGAATTGTGTTTTATTCTTAATCTTATAGTCCGTGTGGTGCGACCATGAGCAGATTGGTCCGTCCGACCACCCGACATCCGTACTGAATATTGATTGAAAGAACCTGAAGACAAAATATTTGGATTGCGGGGTCGAACACTTAGTACCCAGCCCCGTCCTGTCTATGATGACTAGTTCACAGAACCTCTGAACAAAAATGTCCCAGTAAAATCAGAATTGTAAACTTAGTTTGTTCTGTACTATTTCATCGTTATCAAATATTTTTCATCAACTTAGTTATACGCTGCCTGAAAAAAAGACAATATGAATAATTATAATTTTATAAATTCATCCATAAATCAATAAATTTAATGTCAAAAAAGTAGATACAAACTGCGTACGACCTCGAGGAAGACAAACTAATTTACTCTCCGGAAGCAAGCAAGGGACCATCCCATCAATTACGATCAAGGTCCCTAAGGCAGAGGCGGATTTAACAATTCAGCACACTGCAAAGATAAGAATAATAGTAGTACGATACATGGTGTAATATGAATAGAATACCAAGAAATTTTAATTAATAAAACACAAAAATGTTATTTCACAAGTACGTATCATCAAACCATAGATTTCGGAAAATATAGTTTATAAAATGTAACTATTAAATAATTAATTCTAAATTAATTATTTCATTGGACCACCGCCTATATATAAAATCCACCTCTACCCGAAGAAAAACCGGAGAAAAATCCGGGTCAGGATTGGCATGGACATCAACGTCAGCGTAAATGTACACGAGTGAATAATAAAAGATGTTATTCGGATCATTTGAAAAACAAAGTAATTCTCATTTCTCTGTCCGTCATGTAATGTCATAGATAAGCATATAATGAACTGGACTCCGTTTCGTTATCGCTATCGGAGGTTATCGCTTTGCGACCCGACCGCAGCCTCATCTTTGGACCCAACACATCTTCTGCGTTCAGTCAACCGCCAGCGTCGATCTGAGCAATGACTATCCTGCGACTGCTGTCGGTGTTGGCGTGCGGAGTGTCGATTTCCCAAGGATCTCATCGAAGGAATGAAGATGTTCCTTCAGGTGTTCAGTGTCCTCATGGAGACGAACTGAAGTTAGTGGTCACAGGAGCACAGAATGTCACGGGACTTCCCAAAGTACAAGTGAGTTCCGTGTTATTTTCTTTGGAAAATTTTCCTTTGGGTAGATGTGGATTCGCATACTGATCCACGAGACGCAAGCCAGTGTCTTTTACACTATTATTTTTGTCCCGAATTTTGAGTGGTTTTAATTACGATTTTTTTTCGGAAATGAATTTAGTATGTATTTGTCTATAACTTTCATTTAAAATATATTGATCCGAATTCATGGGATGGTCCCTCGCTTGCTTCTGGTGAGTAAATTTGCTTATTGCACCTCATGCGGTCATATGCAATTTTTAACTGCTTTTTTACAGTAAATTTATTTTCAATGAATTTATTTATAACTCTTAATTTGTGTCAGATATATCAAGAGTGTATTGATAAATCATTAACGGTTTTATATATTTAAAACCATCGGTAGCTAAAATACGTTTCATTCATGGTAGGAGATAATTTTATGTAGAGCAGAATGCATGTACCACACGCGCACCTACCAGCCAAGTTATGTAGTTACATTATCATTAGTCATTGTGATATAGTTTAGGAACATATTGTGAATTGCGTGACCTACATACGCAAATAATTCTGATACGTTGGCTCGGTGCCGTATCATTCTTTCCCGCTTCATCGTTTGGTGAATTTCTTCCCGTATCATCCTCTTACCGGAATGCTCATTGGTTCGCCTAGCATTTTGCTGCTGGTGTATGCTCATTTCACCGCCCCTTTTGAGCTGCGCAAGTCCACATAATCCTCAGTTCCCGTATGAGCTGAGTTGCAAGACACAAGCTGGATCATGGGTCTATCCACTTTTGCCGCTGAGCTACTGCGCGACAGATAACGTTACTCTAAATTTTTATATATTTATTAATAATTTTTGTTACTATTGCTGTAATTTAAATATAGGCAACTTCAAATTGTACATAAAATGAATCTAAACTGGACCACATTTTGACAAAAATGTAAAATGTTCATAGATTATTCTATACATATCACGTGATATCAATACATACATTCAAATTACGTAGTTCCATCATTCAATTAATGCAAGAGACTTGTCTGAATTTTGTAAATGTGATCCACAGTTTACTCTTAGTGACTTATTATTTAATTAATAATACGTTCGAAACTTGTAATTGTATTTAATTGTTTACTTTTTGAAGCGGATCTCAACGACGGAACGTCAATGCAAAAAAAAACACAATTAGGGTATTTTTCATTTTTCAAATTCAAATATTTTTTTTTTCTGTTCTTGTGTCTGAGCTCAGATAGCGCTTGCGTTAATTTCTCTTTAGGTATTTTATAGTTCGCTAGCAGAACTACGCAGTGTTGCCTGGGATCTGAAATGAAGCTTAAAACAATAATTACTGGACATTCTGACATGAAAACAACAATAAACGTAGGCTTCCGTGGCCGGAGTGAGTATGAACCTGTTTGTCCCGGACAAACAGGTTCATATAAAAACACTTGTCGATAGATTTAGATTTATTGAGCACATTTTGCCCGGGTTGCTCGGGGTTCTTATGTGATATTCTCAATTCATATATTTGTTTCAATATTTTCTTCACAGTCTTCATATAATTTTTCATCTACGATTAGAACATGTAGATTATACGTTCTGTGAATTACCCACCTCACGTAACGCAATTGAACTTTAGCGGACGAGTCAATAATCTACTGATTAGAAACCAATTTTAATAGGTTTTTTTTGCTCTTGTTTTTCATCAATATTATCCATACTTTGCATTTTAAATACAATAATCTTTATAAAGAGTCCTTTGAAATTTCAAATAATTTCATCGATTTCCATAATAATAATAATAATAATAATAATAATAATAATAATAATAAATTTATTGTCAAAAGACAGTACAAACTGCGTATGACCACGTGGAGGGAAAAAAAACTAATTTACTCTCCGGAAGCAAGCAAGGGACCATCCCATCAATTCCGATCAAGGGCCCTAAGGCAGAGGCGGATTCAAAAAATTCAGCAAAAATTCCTAGATAAGATAAAAAGTTGACTTCGAGTTATAATACTAATAGAATGTCAATATGTTTGTAATTTTAAGCAAAAAATTACATGTAAGTTATTATCGAACTATAGATTATTCTGAGTATACAACAGACATTTCAAATAATTCACTTTTATTATTAGATGTTAGAACCGCACCCCTCTCCATCCTATTGACACATGAATACTGACATGAAAACGGTAAATGTTCTCCTAAAAGTCAGCTGCTCATCCTTCTACCCTTTCACGAGTTAAAGGGGATTGCGAATCTTCGGTTAAAGAAAATGTCGCGTAGGGGAGGCAAACCAAGATGGCATCTGGTTAGAGGACGAAATGGAAATAATTTCACCAGAGTATGAAACGAGAGAATTAACGTACACGATCCGGAAAAGAAGAAATTTTACTGACAGAGTAGAAGATGTGTTTAAAGAAAGTATGCGGAAATAATGGTGCACATGAGCACAGGAATCAGGTGAAAATGGTTTTGAGCAAATGTCTGAATTTTGTGAGGCTCCGTAGTTCCTGTTATATACAAGTTACCAGATGATTGTACAGCATTCAATATTAACGTTTTCAATACATTGACTGCCTTGTATCAAAGCCTGTTTTGAGTTTTATGTCTCCTTGAAACGCAAGGTCAATGTTCGAACCCAGGGAAAGGTATGCGCACTTTAATAGTATGTCGCATATGTGGAAGGCAAGCGGAAACCATTTGTTAGCCATATCCCTCATCGTCATACCCACAAGTTCTCGGGAGGGTTTGAATTTGCATTATTCTTCCCTCTTCCCTTTTATTCTTCCTTTCCGTAGTTTGAAAATTATAATTTTCAGAATTTATTTCATTTTTATGATATAATGTATTGGCCAACTGTTTCCTTTTCTTTTCTCTTATCTTTGTATTTAGATATTTGTTGAAATCAGGAGGGTTTTTTTAGTGAGTATGGTCGAGATATTCGGCGAGTCCCACACACGGGGAAGAGTCACTACGGCACTTCCCTACGATGCGAAACAGCATTTTCCCCCCACCTTCAAGGGCTCTAATGACCTTGACGTTGACGAGTCCTAAAGCCCCGCAACAACAAAAAAACTCCCATTATCACCGAAGACAACCATCTCAATCAACACCTTGACCCACCTCATGATGGTTGAAACCATTATAAGGACTGAAAACTTGAATTATAAATTCTGGTGACGTTTTTCGTTCTCAGGCGTATCTAGAGCAGCCAGCAGGGCGACCACCATGGCGTCTCGATGTGGGTCTTCGGGACGCCCCGTGTCCTCATGGGGAATCCAGACGTGTCATGCAAGTCACTCTACAAGGTACGAGAGACGTGATTACACAAAATACACCCTTTTATTTGACTACTTAAGTTAATTCGTGAGGATACGTCGATATAGGCATTCCTGAACAAGTAAAACATAGAGTAATGAGAAAAGTACGCTACAACAGACATGGGATGTAAACAAATGTATCAATAAAGTGGAGATTTTTAGCCCGACAACACTTTTCGACAATTTACATCTCGATAATAATTATAATAATAATAATAATATTTAGTGACTACTCAATAAATAGAAGTTTGCAACGTATAGATAATGATTTTTTGATTTGTTAAAAGGTTGGGAAAAGTGACTTACGTCACGTTACAACTTGAGCGACAATATGTAGGTTCCTAATGTTGGCAATCGTGGTAAAATTCTGCTTTATACTTGTTTACACAAGTAATATTAAATATTAAATTTGTCGATGGCGCTCAAGCGTATCGGGTGCTAAGCCCTTCTTTAGCCACCCTTTTGCCACCAAAAGACGACAATCAAAAGACAGTTTTTATAAACAAGTATGTTAATTCGATGATAATATTAATTATATTTAAAAAGACGAATAATATTACCTATCTTATTATTAAATTAAGTTTTTATAATTATTTTATATTATTTTCAAATGATTAATCATCTTTAGTCATAATTAATATCTTTTATTTGTTTATACATTTTTTGTATTGTATCAATGTAAACTTACCCATAAAAATGTTCAAATTGATATATTCTTGAAGTAGAATGAAATTTATTGTTAGTATCGCAAAATTTATTTGAGCCAAAACGGCTTTCGACAATTCATGTTGCTAACAACAGTGGGCTACAGTCAAGATACAGGAATATAAGTACAGGTAAAACGATCTTGAAAAATAATAATAAAATAAAAAATAAAGTGAGGGTTGGAGCTAATAATATAGCTTATTTTATTTATTTATTGCCGCTTTGGCAAAATAAATAATTTTTCGGTACTGACACACCTTATTTCCAGTTAAGAAAACCGAATAGATCTCCATTTCCTAATTATAATGATATGCTCTTTCTTTAGGTCCCATAGAAGGCGAGTACCTTCCTACCGCACAACGCTTGCAGCAGCTTCCAGACTCTGGATTAAGCGAAATCGAAATCCTTGAAGCGTCCGTAGCGTTGCCGCCTTCATCTTCCAACTCCTCTTCGAGTAGAACTCTTCATCCTCGACGACGTCACGTCAATGATTCCGCGGAAAACGATTGGGAGATGAACGAAGTGGCTCCACGTTTTGAAGGATACACCAAGATAAATAGCATTGGTCGCTACAAAGTTCAAGAGGAGAAAGCCAATTGGACACGAGCCTCTAAGATTTGTCATAGAGAAGGAGCTACTCTTGCTCTTCCTAATTCTCAAGTACGTAACATTAATGCCTCACGAGGAAAACAATTTTCATGCGCCATACTTCAGAAAGTTTTTGAACGAAACAAAAACGACCAACATTTGTTTCGGAATATGCGTTTTCACCTAAACTAATTTTGATACTTCTCAAAATGACTAATATTTGTTTTGGCGGAAGCGTATCGTCCAAAAGTAGTTATGTTATTACCTGGTAAATGAAGCTTCTTAAATAAGTGAAACTAAAGCATTTTCTAGTGAATTTAGTGTGGATAAAAAAGTTTTTTCATGTTTGAGAAATTTAGAAAAGAAGGTAATTTTCGAGTTTTGTGCCCGACTCTAAGCAAGAATAGAGCAATGGAAGACGACCAAAATATAGAGGACCACACCACAAATGACCCTTTCCCTTTGGAGTCAGAGAGGTGTTTTAACTGCTATAAATACTCCAAAGTATTTATTTTCGCGTTTAAGAAAGTTTGTTTTTGAGGTAATGCCATATTTCCGATTGGACGATGCGTTTTTTTGTCAAAACTAGTTCTGGCGAAAACGCGTTTTTCCAAACCAGTTTTGATCTTTTTTTCGNCGCAGTCATCATGGCATCAAGAGCTGTCTCTTATACACATCTAGATGTGTATAAGAGACAGATATATATATATATATATAATTTCATTTTGAATATATCGTATTCAGGCCGAAGCAGATGCCATGTGGAGATTGAAACAGAGCGCTGCACCAACCAGAGCAGAGAACGCCAGGGGCTTCTTCGGTCTCTCGCAGGCAGCAATGTTGCAACGGGCGTACCTGGTCGGAGCACGTCGGCTCGTACATAACCTCAACTACACCACCATATTTGGTAAAGCTAGCTTTGGTTTGAACTTTTATTCAGTAATTACGATAGTTCCACAGACAGAAAATGTTTTAAAACATGTCAAAAATTTGTATAAATGGATGCAATAATAGACATGTATCGAATTTTGTTCTTCAAACATCTTTTCGGCCACTTAATCAATAGAAAGATTTAATATTCATATGAAAAACGTGTCTGAAAATATAATTTGTTTCTGAAATCTTAAATACACAATATTTAAAAAATTGTTGTTAAAAACGTATATTAATTTTTCAAATATTTTTAACAGGGCACAAGGTATTGTGATTAGATTGTTATCTTTTCGCAGAAACTCATTTGTGATTATATTTGGTTATTTACCATTTCAGGGGAAGACCTACACGAGGCCGGTTATGATACTTGGGCTCTACCTCCACTCGGCCCGGAGGACTGCGTGGCCATGTTTCAGAAGCTGGGTTTCTTTGCAGTCAGCTGTGAGATGGAAATGTCATTCATCTGCGAACTACCTTTGTGAGGTGAAATTCTGTGCTAAAATGTTTCATCAAAACATATTTATCGTTATTTCATAAACAAAACAAAAACTGGACATATTTAGTTCAAAATCTACGCGTTTTCCTTGTAACGACAATAAGTTACAATTCATAAACAAAAATATTTAAATAGTTAAAAAGTATTTGAAATTTAAATATTTATAATATGCATGTATAATATAATTTTGCTGCGTATATTTGTGGTCAAATGTATTAATAACCTTATAGCATCTCAGAACATTATGAAAAGAAAAAAACTAATTGCTTGAATATATTGGGACTATCCATAAACAGGACTGTTAAGGTCATTAAAATATGCATTTCTGCGCAAACGTATTTAAGTAAAACATTATTGAAGTCGAAACCAATTAACATTTTCACCAATCTATGTAAAATACCATATAAATATATGTTTCTAAATATGTTCTAGATAAAGTTACAGGTAATAATTTGAATTTTACAATCATTTCGTTACATAACTAATCATCAAATATGACAGAATCACTAAGAAAAGGAAATATACATAGACAAAACTTCTATTCCATGGTAATACAAATATTCTTCGCGTGACTGCTTCATTGGTCACTGAAACATAGGAGTCTCGTAGATACTGAAATATTAACTTTCACGTTTCATAAAAAGTTTGGGATCAATTAAAAATTTTCTCTTTCTCTCCCCATTTTTCTGTGATCTTTTTCTGGCATCTTTTACCTACTTCTGTTAACTAAAATAGAAATATTATTGTTCTCTTCCATTCTCATATCATTTTCTCTTCCATTCCACATCATAATATGAAATATATTTTTCAATTCAATCAGTATTATTGTATTTCCTCCTCTTCATTAAACTCCTTTGTTCTTTTTATCAATTGTCGAGCCTTTCAGTTTTGCGTAATCCCTTCCACACTCTCCGTTTATCTCCGCCTCTCTTTAGTGGGGAGGGTGACTCATTTTCACTCTTTTGCATCCCGTATAATGTAATTGTCAAAGGAGAGAAATTGATAAAAAAACATTCGCTCTGGACTTGTTTCCTTGTAATTAAGCTTGTTCTGTTCTTGTAACAAGCCACTCAAATCGTCCCGCTTGCACCTGCCACTTGCCGACTTGCCCGGCTCCAAAATTCTCATTTGCCGTCACTAATGAACACAGTGACACGACGCACATCCGTTTGTCTCTTGTTAATGAGGAGAGTGCTGAACGTCGACGCGAGAATGCGCTGATTGCGAAACGATTTATTTTGGAGGATGAGGAATGAAGGACCATACTGACAATCCTTCATCCAACACAAGTTATCAATGTGCACGAATATAAAATTCCCAGTTTAAATTACATATAAATTAATTTATTCCACAAAATATTATTTTCGGGTATAAATTGCCTAAGAGAATACGTCGAATTTATGATGATTATCCAAATTCCCATTATCGTAATCAAGGTGTTTAAAAATGCTAAGATTCTATTAAGCCTACTCACGCTTTCTCACAACTTCCACGTTGATCTCGTTTCTCTGGATGAATAAAGTTACATATAAAAGGTTTTGTTTAGCACAATTGATACTATCCAGTTCAACTTCGGTTTCAACACTGTTCACGTTCTATTTGTAAGTCCAGCAGTAATGGAAAACTCAAACTATCATGTCTTTGCAGTGAGTCTTGGTTCAGTGACGTACAAGTAATTACACTGGAAACGTTACTATTTTACTTTATACTTTCGTGTCACAATTTCAGTACGTTTGTTCTCATTTTGTTGTGAGACTGCACTGTGTTCCCTCACTATATCCAAACCTCGGAGTATGACTTTCGTATTGTTTTTACCTTAAATAATTAATTTTTGTAAACATGAACCTACTACACAAATTACGTCTTTTTAACAATTTAGGCGTGGTGATACAAATACAATTGTACCAATTTTTACTATGAAACAAATTGAACTATTATTCAAGACCTACTACTTTGATCGCACTTGAAGCTATAGAGGTCGGTTAGAAGAAATAGGCATTTAGAAATCCACTCAAAAATTTAATGGTGAGTACTGGAATAGTCTCTTGATATTCTTTTGTAATACTTTTTATGTGATTATTTCGTAGTAGTGTTATGTAATTGAATAATGTATATCACTCACTGACATTACTCTCTTAACTAATAACTCAAGAGAGAGTCAAGTTGTTTAACTTTTTTGGATTGTTGTAATATTTCGTCTAATATTCAGTTAACTATATGAAAACTATTCGCAAACTACCTCGGTACACAAGAGTGAACGTTCCTTTTGAATCATGTGCTTTTGTACAGAAATTACGATGAATTATTTGATGCGAATTGAATATTTCTATGATAAGGTCTCGTCTCCTTGCACAATTTTTTTATCTCGAGTTTGAGCAGTTGTGGATAAAGTGTTTGTTGATCTATCTTTATTTGTCATGTCTGACTTTGAAGTTGTGTTTAACTAATTAATACATGACGATGATTTTGTACGTTTCTTTGAAAACGGATAGCAACTGCGTTACAATGTATACTTCGACAAGGTTAATCATTATAGAAATATGAAGAATGATGAAGTTATTTCTTGGGCATTTTTTATCTCGGTTTGAGAGATTTTTGCACTTTAGTAAGTGGAAGGTAACTGTGATACGTAGCAAGTACTATATTACACATATACAGACTATTTCCTTTTGACAATGTTACCAAATAAGAGTAAAGACAAATGATAGTTAATTCTAACATCAACTGTTCGACGAAATCCACCCGATCGATTTACATCATTCAATTGTCATGCAATCTGCTTCTTCCAATATTCGTATTTCAGTTATGTAAATATCGTCGCATATATGAATCATACACTACACTATTGGTGATAGATGAAACTGACAGTAATATGAAAATTTATTTACGAAAGAAATGTTTAATTTCTTTTGCAACGCATTTGTTACACGATGGCTATTTCATACTAGGTTGTCTTCTGGAGACGTCTCCAATAAATGTAAATTATACTCTATCTTGTTTGTATTTTCACCATGATGCATATATTATACACAATTTTTTTTGTACCATGCTGGGTTTATAAAATTCGTCAATTTATTATCTTGTATTTCTATTAGCATGTCCGTGATTTTTCCGTTCAATCGGTCAATTACTTTTGGATTGCTCAGATTCTTGCCATGTTTGTGTGCCACTGCATTCTGTGATTTCTCACATCATCAATACCAGTAAATTATGTCGTATGTATCAATATCAACAAAATAAAATTGCCTGTCTAATATAACCACAGGAATCATTTGAATAATCTTAAAAAATAACCGACAAACGTAAGAAAAAAAGGAAAGGTTTCCTATCAGTAAACAAAGTATAATTTAAATTAGTGTACTACACAACCGCTCCAAGTAAAACGCAGCACTGTCTCAGATAACTCCGGGTGCTGAACGGACAGCGCACAATGAGCTTGTGACGTTTTACAGGCTGATGAAGGCTTCATCTTAAATCATTGTTGCAGATGGTGAATATTATATCTCATATGAATATTCAAGAGATATTTCCGTCAATACGAGAGATATCATTGCACGACCAAGCGTTATATGTTCTAGTAAACATTCTGCATTGTTGTGTTCAATTTCACAGAATGTTAAATTAAGCAGACATTTAAAAAATTAGTAAATACTGATGTATTCACTTATTGATAAAACTATAACATAGATGATTTTCACAATTTCCACGGTATCAATAAATCGCTCTGTTCGACTACTATTCTCCAATCCCTAAACCAAAGTCATCAGCTACATCATGTCTTGATAATTTATTTCTGTTACGAAATAAACAACGATGAGTACCTAGAATGATATATGTGAGTAGTGAGTGAAACATATCAAGTAATATACTTAAGTGAATTTGCCAGATGAAAATTTCATTTAAATTCTATATTATAATCCGTAACAATCAAGGATAATCTCTCATAATGTGTCCGTGAATATTTATAAACTACACGTCATTCCCTCGACAATACTTCACTTGAATGAACTCCACAGGATCAAAAAGTACTGCGTAAGGATTGTAATTTGCTGACATACTAATTACGAGTAAATTAGGGTATAAATATCAATACCGACAATATAAAGTAATTCTTGTCTTATATAACCACAGGAATTATTTTGAAAAAATAACAGTGAAAAAAAAGAAATTTTGACTTTTTCACAGGTAAACAAGGAATTGATTTACTGTACTACTGAGACCGCGCCGAGTAAAATTATGCACTGTCTCATATAACGCCATGTTGAACTGAAAGCGAACAATGATGTAGCGATGTCTAAGAGACTGATGCAGGCTTCATCTTCAAAAACGCGTAGGTGCTGGTCATTGTGATACTTCATGTTAATACTGAAGAGATATTTCTGTCGAAACGAAAGATATTACTGCACTTTGATAAACTACTTACCAGGACTTGACAGTCGCACAACGCCTTTAGTAGCAATATCTTATATTTGTATTATATAATAACAACATTTACGTCTTATCGTATTGATCCGGTTTAATGATCATGTTCGTGAATGAGTGCAGGTGTTGCGTGTTCCGCAACTTAGCCATATAATATTTTATATATATGCAAAATAATACGCTACCCCTGAACATATTCTTTCTATCTCCATCTCTTCTCTTATATGTCAAATATCGCATTGACTCTCCGTGTATTTGTCTTTGTCCTCGCCATTCGGAAACTGAGCAGGAATCACTGGAGGATGTGTCACTTTCGTAAATTCCTCAGTGTCATAGATCAGTTTCCTTTTGTCTTCCACCGCAAACATCATGGCATCGAGAGAGTGCAGCTCCTGCGCTGTGCCGATCAGACTGCTGATATCCTCGTCAGTTAGCATTCTATTCGACACTGTGAAGTAATCGGAGAGCTCCTCTCGGTAAAAGGGGCACTCCGCTAAGACATGATCCACCGTTTCCGGTGTTGAGTGCTCGCATCTACAATGGGTTGCTTTTATCAAACCACGATCACTACTTTTTGGTTTGTACGAGCTGTACCCGGTAATTGTTCTCACCATCACCGGACTTGGCTTGAACCACGCATGCCTCCCGACAAATTCCACATTCGGAATGGACCTAATCCCATATTCATCGTCATTCCATCGGGCTTGCAATTCCTTCACTAACGCGGCTCTTATATTACCCTTAGCCCCTTTCTTATAGGACTCGGCGCCAATGACCATCTGTTTCCCCTTGCGGAGAAAGTACAGATTGCTTCGGAGGTGAACCTCAAGGTCCAGTGGTATTCAGCCGCTGAGTACCTAAAGTGCCCCGTCGCTGTAGTCTTGACGCTCGAGCGATTCCTTGCATTGATCCCCTTTGGGCCGAAAAAACAACACACGTTTACATGTGAATGATCGAGTCTGTGCCCCTCATACGGATACCGCGTAGGTGACTATTGGTAGAAACACGCCTCCATAGATCGTCCGTAGAGTGTTTGAGGGTATATTATACTCGGTTTTACAGATCCTTCTCAGTTTGTAGAAACGTTGGCGACCCTTTGCAGTAACTTTCCTAGCGTGAGGGAGTAATGCGTTTCTGTCCAGATACAATCCTAAGAATCTGACATCGTTGCCGCTGCGTAGCTTTGTACTACCGATCTTGATGATAGGCTGCCTCTCCGGGTCGAGGTTCCGCCCAAACATCATAAACTCTGTTTTCTTGGAAGACAGAGTCATCTTCGCCCTCTCGCACCACTGTAGGGCAAAATCCAGGAGTTTTTGCGCCTCCAGCTGTAATTGTTTTCGTCTGTCGCCACCAACTGTGATGGATAGGTCTTCCGTATACGCCGTCACCCCTGTCCCCGCATCTTCTAGGTCTTGTAGGACGTCCTCGATGACCAGGTTTCAGAGTTCCTGCCCACTGTTGGATCCTTGGGGGCAACCTCTGGTCAGGAATTTGGAGTATGATGTTTCTCCCACTGGGAGAGAAACTTCTCTTTCTGACAGGCAGTTACTGTACAGTTGATATATAAACGGGCCATCTTAAGTTCTCTCATTCGCTTTGGGATACATCGCCACCAAGCGTTTTATAACGACCCTTGTATGTCCGCGTAGATCACCAAACATTACTTGGTACGTGATTGGCAGTCCACTATCGAACCCAGCAGGGATGCTATTGCGTCCTCCGTACTGCGAGCAGGTCTGAAACCATATTGGTTCCGAGATAGAGGGTTGTGTGTCTCGGTATATTGCGAATTCTTTCGGTTCAAATTTTGTAAAGTATTTTTCCTAGGACTGGAAGGAGACATATTGGCCAGTAGGACCTACTATGTTCATCCGGTTTACCGGTTTTTTGAGCACTATATCTAGTGCTCGTTTCCACACAGTAGGGAAGATTCCGTCCACCAGGAATCTGTTGATGGTCTGCAGATACTTAGCTCGGCCAGTACGTTGCAAGACCACCTTTATTATCTCTGATATACGTTTGTCCTGTCCGGGGACTTTTCGGGGCATAAGCGCCCGAATCATTCCGCCCAGTTTATCCTGTACGAATTCTCTCCATTTGTCTCTCTTAACTTTCCGAATGGCCGCCAGATGTTTATTTCTGGCTTCCGTATACTGGAGTCTTAGCTCGGATAAATCCTTGCGTCTCCGTTTACTTTGTAGCTGCTTACGCAGGGTACCGACTGTTCGTTTGAAAACATTCAGGTACCCTTCCGACCGCCAGTCATTCTATACGGAATGGAAGTGATCGCGGCTTTCGAGATAGCTTCGGTTAACCGCGCGGCTGCAGCATCGGGGTCGTGTTCCGGCATGACCTTCTTGGTCTCCTCTCTTAGTATACTAGTAAATCGTCTCCAGTCAACCTTGGACGTGTTGAAATGTGTCCTGGGGATTATTTCCAGCGTACGCGCTTTCAACCCCAAGTTGAAGCGGATCGCGTTATGATCACTGTTAGTTGCTGTTGTAACCACGTGCCAAGTTCGACGGTTAGGTGGATGAGCAGGCTTCATGGTCTGAACCTCGCCAAAAGTTTGAATTGTCTCGCAAGAGAGTTCATACTAAAATGGTTGTTAACCGCAGGTAAATATTTTAGAAATGTTTGGTATAATAATCATGTATACGTTGCTCAAATGATGCAACAAAGGTGTCTTGAAGACTGTTGATTGCATGTTAGATTGTTAAATTGATTAGACATTTAAAAAATAATAAAGCATGATGCATTTATTTTTTATGTAACTGTAAATATATGATTTTTACTATTTCCAAGTTATTAACAAATTATCGCTGTGTTCTACTACTACTCTCAAATCCATAAACCAGTCATTAGCTACATCATGTGTCGCGTTGGGTCGTGCTATATAAAACATAGCGTTGCCATCGCCCCAACGACGGGATGGATAGTGTTCAGATTTAATAGTTAGATTATTTCGCTTGGCAAAGAATTCCCTATTCCGATTTTGGCGTGCGATAAAATACGGATACATATTAAAAGGTTTAATAATTTAAATCCAAATGAACCATCATGGGCAATTTATTACACATTTACGTTATATGCCCTTACGGAGGCGAGAAATCAACATATTGGATTAACATGTTTTAAAGGCTCGTAATGACGGCAAGGTCCGTCAGGATGTTCCAAGTGCTTTCATTTACCATCAGACAGGTCAACATCAAGTCTTTTGTCTGTAGCTCTATATATTTATACACTACAAGTCGTTCTCTGGCCAACACTTCACTTGAATTAACTCCACAGGATCAAAAAGTGTTCGAATATCCAACTCCTTAGATTGGGAATGTGTCAGCCCTTTCCTCAAGTTAAATTTTTATTGCCAATATATCAGACCGTTACCGTTTTGAACAAGACCTATAAACATTCAACAAATTTCGGTATATTTGTCGTTAATACAATCTCTAGAACGAGAAGGGAGTAAACGTGGCATTCATCAGCTTTCCACTTTACGTGGTGAATGGATACGTAGGCTTTTTGAAGGCTATGGATCACACGTTAGACGCTTTTTATAATATGCCAACTGAATTTTGGAGTTCACCTACCTATTAGCAGCCCTTCTGCGATTCCGTAAGTAACTTCGCAGCATATTGAATTAAGAAGACATTACAAAAATAGAACATTATGATACATTTATACTTTTTAATAACTGTAACATATATGATTCTAACTATTTCCAACTTATTAACGAATAAATGGTCTGTTCGACTACTACTCTCAAATCCCTATTACAAAGTCACCAACTACATCTTGTCATTTGTTTTCCAGTACCATATAAACTGAAATGAGTTCTGACCAAGAATGATATTTGTGAGCAGTAAGTGAGAAATATCAATTAATGTACTAGTGCATTTTCCAGATACAAATTTCACTTTTAATTCTACATTGTCATACAAACCAATCGACGATAATCTCTCATAATTTATCCGTGAGAATTTATACACTTTACGCGTCTTTCGTTTCCCAATACTCCAACTGGGTGAACTCTAAGGATATTTCGCGTTCCTATGATCACCAGAAGTTCTTTTTATTTGCCAATATTTGAGAATAATATCGTATTTGGCAAGTTACGACCTCTTCTAATTTCGGTATATTTGTCGTTCATATAATCCCTAGAACGAGAAGAGAGTAAAGATGGAATTAATCATCTTCCTATTACTCTGGGAGTCTTTGACATGTTATACAGTTAGTAAAGTATGTCTTTGTCTCGAATTTTAACTTATAACTACCAGAGATACCGAATCTACTCCATATATAAAGCTGTGTAACAAAACAAACCTAACATCAGAATTCATGTTACTAGCAATAATACAAACACACAAATATTTTCAGGTAAAGCATCTTGAAGAACCTGGTTCTATTATTCTATGGCTACAAGTATTACAAAAATTAACATCAGTTAATCAATATCATCATTCCTATAATTCTACATTTTACCTGGATTTTATTTAATATCAAATTACGTATACTGACAGTTACATTTGTCAGCTAATCGAAAAAACTGTTGAAGAAAAAGAGGCAAAACTGTTGAAATGTAACCCAGGTACCGCAACTATTAAAGTTGTAACTCAAAGTCTGATGTTTATAATGTAAAATGCAATGTTTTCTTTCACCTTCCTTACATTTCAATGCATTGTAATATTGCAGTCTTCTATATACAGTAGATGAACCATAATTTATGTTTCAAAAATAGCCATTGGTAATTTGGTAACCATTGGTACCAAACTTGGTAATTGTAATATCGATGAGCCACTGCCTCTTAGTAGTTCACAGGCATGATTATGAAAATTAATGCATATTTTACCAGTCCTTCGAATGGCTGTGCTACATTCACACCCTCAGGTGTGTCTATGTAATTAACTTGTAAAAGAAAGGTCCAGTCGTTAATTTTTGTAGAAATATTAGAGAAGATGGTGATATAGTTTTTGAGACCATTTGTAGGTCAATTAAGTCTATTGCATTTAAATAGAGGAAATATATTATTGCTATTGAGTGCATGGTACCAATATTTGTTGTATTTCAGGCAGTCATCAATGACGTGTCTATTGTTCTATCTTTGTTTGTCATGTCTGACCTTTGACCTTAAAGTTATTGACATAATTAGTTGAAATTAAGATGATGATTTTGAATGTTTCTTCGAAAACGGACAGCATCTGCGTTTCGATGAATACTTCGACGCTAAACCAAGAAACTATTCTTTCTACCAATATAACAAGGTCTCGTCTCTCTCCAGAATAAGTTTCTTCTTCGACACACCTTCATTTATCTTTGCATAGGAGATTTTTGCACATTTTCGGAAGCGAATTATAAAAGTGATGGTTTCTGCTTGCAATTACCATTTTACACAGACGCAAACTTGTGTTTTGAGTTGACCAAAGCACTGGAACTGGTTTAATTCAAATTTTAGGGTCAGTGTAGAGTCCTAATCATTCCACTTATGATTTCATGTATATTTGGTTAGCCAAATAAGATATTGCATTCTGTATACAATTGTGTATACAACTGTCTCGGTCTAGTCCACTGGCATCACTATGAACAGTCCTTGGAATCGTTGTTCTGCATTTATAGTGCCGGGTATGATTAAGTACTCTACTTATAAAAGAAACGTCTCGCATAGCGATTTGACTTGCTAACTGGTCGGTGGGGTTCGATGAAATGAAGTAATTCTTATCTCACTTCAACAACCAGACTGACTCCCAGGCCTACTCACCATGCTTTATAAGGAGTATCTTAATTATCTGGGGGGTACCCGGCCGGAGCAAATTGCTGGCCACATCTCCTCCTCTTCGTATTTTAAAATTTTTAATGGTATAGATATATCTGTAAACTCCAGAGACACAACTTAGTTGGATTGTGTGACTGACATAATTGATATTTTCTTTCCTAAACATGATGGAACGTGGGTACACTTGTAGATACGCACCAGTTTTATATTTTTCTAAAGACACTAATAAACTATCAACAAAATCCAAAGAATAGAAAATGTCAGATCTTACATGTTCACAGGAATCAATATCACCCAAGTTTAAAGTAACAGCGAAATGCTGACCAGAGCGGTTACGTACTCTACCAGTTGTGGATACACACTGGTTATTGGACTTAGAATATTTCACAGTAGTGTTCTTACAGCGGTTGCGTGGGGTTAAACTAGGCGCAGCCGCCGGACGCTGACCCGGGAGCGATAAGAGGCCGAACTCTCAAGTAGGTCACGACGGGAAGCGACTGGTGCAGGCTTCAACACGTTCGTGACGTCATGGAGCGGCAAACGATCATTCCTTTCAAAGAAATTAATTATTATTAAGAGACATTACTGTATTGTAATAAATATTATAATCTTTTCTTTTCTCACGCCTTTCATAACCACAAACACTATCAGACCAATACTCATATAATTTCATAATACTTCTCCTTTTATCTATTGTTAATTGTCGATTTCTAAACTTCGACAGAAATTCAAGGAACATATAAACAGATAACTCATTTTCATAGAAAAAACAACACAGTAAAAGTCGGTTTCCATAATTTAATTTGTTTTTCCTCAAAGTATTCAGTACAAACTTCGGCCATAATTTCTTTTCACCAATAACATCTTGTATATCCAACCCAATCCTACACTCGGGAAACAATATCAGATTATATGTTCTGCAAATACAACTTCATTCTACAAGTAATATCTTGCAAATTACAAGTAGAATTATTATCACCAGCAGGAACTGAAAATTGTTGAAGTAAAGGAGCATAAAAGAACATTAACTTTCTATCCGTATCAGGAACACTTAATTGAGTTAATTTCAAACTCCAGTTATTTTCCTACACAAAACTATAAAAGTGAGCAACATTAAGGTATTTAAAATAAATTCTCTTAACAACAGTGAAATTTTTACGTAAGATATATTGCTTCCAAAAATAATAATTCGTTATATGTGTCGCGCGATTTCCTCCATGCCGAGAGTGCCTCCATCGGAACCCACTGAGATTGTAGTTAACAATTGGGGAGTACGCAGTTTATCGGAAGATAGCTGATAAGCCACTCCCCGTGGGCTTACCCGCGTCGCTTCCTCTACGAATTCTCTCCATTTGTCTCTCTTAACTTTCCGAATGGCCGACAGATGTTTATTTCTGGCTTCCGTGTACTGGAGTCTTAGCTCGGATAAATCCTTGCGTCTCCGTTTAGCCCTTTCAAGCTGCTTTCGCATGGCACCGACTGTTCCTTTGAAAAAATTCGGGTACCCTTCCGACCGCCGGTCATTCTATACCGAATGGAAGTGATCGCTGCTTTCGAGATAGCTTGGTTAACCGTGCGGCTGCAGCATCGGGGTCGTCTTCCGGCATGACCTTCTCGGTCTCCTCTCTTAGTATACTAGTAAATCGTCTCCAGTCAACCTTGGACGTGTTGAAATGTTTCTTGGGGATCATCTCCACGGACGCGCTTTCAACCCCAAGTTGAAACAGGTTGCGTTATGATCACTGTTAGTTGCTGTTGTAACCACGTGCCAAGTTCGACGGTTAGGTGGATGAGCAGGCTTCATGGTCTGAACCTTGCCAAAACTTTGAATTGTCTCGCAAGAGATTTCATGTTGAAATGGTTGTTAACCGCAGGTATATGTTTTGGGAAGGATTGGTAGAATAATCATGTGTACGTTGCTCAAATGATGCTAGAAAGTTTTCTTGAAGACTGTTGATTGCATGTTAGCCACCTTTTATACAAAAGCGGACTAACATTTTGCGTTTACCTTCTCATTATACCCATGCGAGATCTATAGAATAATATTATACTGTTTCTTTCTTATAGTTTTAAGAATATCAAGAAACGTATCACAGGGTGCACCATTTCCATAAAAGAAATAACACAATATCATTCTATTTCTATAGTTTATTTCCTTTTTCTTCATTATTTCTAGTACATGCTTAGTTTCCCCTTACAACGAATTAATTCTTGTATTTCTAACCAAATCAAATGGACGACAAACAACATTAGAAAGAATATAATGTACATAATATTTCAATCGAAAAGATATATCCTCTAAAGTACAAACAGACATATCAGTTCCATTAGGTACACTTCCTGATTCTACTAATGGAGCATAATGAAAAGTTAAATTTTTAACAGAAAAAGGACATTCAAACATAACTAATCTAGCCGACCAATCTGTAGTATGAATAAATTAAAATTAGCCATTTGTTTTACATTTAACCATTATTCTCTTAACTACAGTTAATTTACGTTTTAGTTTTATTCATTTCCAATAATCATAATTAGATACATTAGAACTCTCAATAGGTTGGTTGGTATATGTTAATTGACAAAGTATACTTATAGAACTATTTGGATCTAACTGACTTGGGTTTATATATACATCCCAATAATTATAATTCATATTAACATTATTTTTATGCAATCTATGCTCTTCTTTATTTTATTCCTACAGGTACTACATGGTTCATGAGTTCTAATGTATCCATTTGTGTTAGGTCTGGGTGCAAATGGTGTACAGTTGTGGAAGGCGAACCGGTGGTGTAGCGGTGAACACCCTTGCGATCAAAGCAAGAGACCTGGGTTCGCGTCCCGGCTGGTCGCCATTTTCACCTGACCGAAAGTTATCACATATATTCTCCACGTGTAGAGTACACGGAAGAAATATGTACATAATAATTTTATTATAATCAAAATTTAATTCATCTAAAAAAATGTCCTTTACTAGACCAAAACAAAAATTTCAAATTATTGCTACCAACTATCATCCCAGGCCTCCTCAGCCTGCTATAAAATGAGTACCAGGATTTATCCTGGGGTCGAACCGGCCGGAGTGAGATGCTGACCACATCTCCATCTAGTGCCGGGGTCAAATAATTGCGCGAGTACTACCCTCCGCGAAGGCCAAAGCTCACAAGGGCTGTAGTGCCGGATAAGTACGTAGTATGTATTATAAACCACTCTGCTTGTACCATGCCGGGTATAAACAATTGGGTAGTCTTTTCATTTGTCTTTCCACTAGTATATCTGTTATATTTCCGATAAACCGGTCAATTTCTTTTGAACTCCACATTAACTGCGTAAGGATTGTAATTTGCTCACATACTAATTACGAGTAAATTACGGTATAATTATCACTACCGATAATATAAAGTAATTCTTGTCTTATATAACAACAGGAAATATTTGAAAAAATAATAGTCCAAAAAGTAAAATTTTGACTGTTTTTCACCGGTAAACAAAGAATTGTTTGTTATCCAAATAGGTCACTGTGCGCGACGACTGTTACAGGCACTAACTTGTTGATGACGTCAGAGAGGAATTCCTTTTGAAAAATATTCATTATTATTAAGAGTAATAACTCTTTAAAAAGGTATTATAATAATGACGTTTTTCTCTTCTTTCATAACCTAACAAACTATCTGACCAACACAGGAATAAATTTAAAATACTTCTCTTTCTACAAGATGTTAACGGTCTTTTAAGAAAAGGTTCCAGGAATTGTAGGAGCATATCCATAGGACAATCATTACTAAAGAAAAAACCATACAAAATTAATCTGTTATGGTAATTTAATTCACGATTCCATAAAACCAATAATACATATTTAGGCCAGATATATTTCTCTCCTATTAGATCTTGAATTTCATTCCAAAATCTAAACACGATAAGATACATCAGACAATGTATTGTGCAAATAAAATTTCATACAACAAGCAATATCTTGCAATGTACGGTTACTTTTATCATCACCATAAGGAACAGTCTCAGCTTCAAGTATAGGACCATTAAAAATGTTAATTTCCTAACAGTATCTGGAATATTAAACATAGAGAGCCTCCTATCCCAAATCGTATCAAATAAAAAAAATTCTAAATTTGCATCTACAATGGGGTGCTTTTATCAAACCTCGGTCATAACTTTTTCCTTTGTACGAGCTATACCCAGTAATTGTTCTCACCATCACCGGACATGGCTTGAAGCACGCATGCCTCCCAACAAATTCCACATTCGGAATGAACCTAAAGGTATCCCTCCCATATTCATCGTCATTCCATCGGGCTTACCATTCCTTCACTAACACGGCTCTTATATTACCCTTAGCCCCTTTCTTATAGGACTCGGCGCCAATGACCATCTGTTTCCCCTTGCGGAGATAGTACAGATTGCTTCGGAGGTGAACCTCAAGGTCCAGTGGTATGCAGCCGCTGAGTACCTAAAGTGCCCCGTCGCTGTAGTCTTGACGCTCGAGCGATTCCTTGCATTGATCCCCTTTGGGCCGAAAAAACAACACACGTTTACATGTGAATGATCGAGTCTGTGCCCCCCATACGGATACCGCGTAGGTGACTATTGGTAGAAACACGCCTCCATAGATCGTCCGTAGTGTGTTTGAGGGTATATTGTACTCGGCTTTGCAGATCCTTCTCAGTTTGTAGAAAAGTTTGCTACCCTTTGCAGTAACTTTCCTAGCGTGAGGGAGTAATGCGTTTCTGTCCAGATACAATCCTAAGAATCTGACCTCGTTGCCGCTGCGTAGCTTTGTACTACCGATCTTGATAATAGGTTGCCTCCCCGAGTCGAGTTGCCGCCCAATCATCATAAACTCTGTTTTCTTGGAAGACAGTCATATTCGCCCTCTCGCACCTCAGTAGGATAAAATCCAGGAGTTTTTGCGTCTCCAGCAGTAATTGTTTCCGTCTGTTGCCACCAACCGTGATGGATAGGTCTTCCGCGTACGCCGTCACCCATGTCCCCGCATCTTCTTGGTCTTGTAGGACTTCGTCGATGACCAGGTTCCCGAGTTCCTGCCCACTGTTGGATCCTTGCGGACAACCTATGGTCAGGAATTTGGAATATGATGTTTCTCCCACTGGGAGAGAAACTTCTCTTTCTGACAGGCAGTTACTGTACAGTTGATATATAAACGGGACAATCTCCAGTTTTCTCATTTGCCTTGGGATAGTTCGCCATCAAGCATTATAGATCGACCCGTATATGTCCGCGAAGATCACCAAACATTACTCGGTACGTGATTGGCAGTCCTCTATCGAACCCAGCAGGGATGCTATTGCGTCCTCCGTACTGCGCCTAGGTCTGAAACCATATTGGTTCTGAGATAGAGGGTTGTGTGTCTCGGTATATTTCGAATTCTTTCGGTTCAAATTTTGTAAAGTATCTTTCCTAGGACAGGAAGGAGACATATTGGCCAGTAGGACCTATTGTGATCATCCGGTCTACCGGGTTTATTTTGAGCACTATATCTAGTGCTCGTTTCCACACAGTAGGGAAGATTCCGTCCACCAGACATCTGTTGAGAATCTGCAGATACTTAGCTCGGCCAGTAAGTTGCAAGGCCAACTTAATTATCTCTGATGTAAGTTTGTCCTCTCCCGGGGCTTTTCGGGGCATAAGCGCCCGAATCGTTCCGTCCAGTTCATCCTCAAAGTAAGGGAATACTCGTCTACATTTCCCCATTTCTGCCAGGCTTTGAGCCTCTCCGCCGTGTGAGCCTCCGTATCCTCCGAATAGTGATCATCCGGGAGTAGGATATCCAAAGGATGTCGCGCGATTTCCTCCATGCTGAGAGTGCCTCCATCGGAACCCACTGAGATTGTAGTTAACAATTGGGGAGTACGCAGTTTATCGGAAGATAGCTGATAGGACACTCCCCGTGGGCTTACCCGCGTCGTTTCCTCTACGTATTGCCTCTATTTGTCCCTCTTAAATTTCCGAATGGCAGCCAGATGTTTATTTCTGGCTTCCGTATACTGGAGTCCTAGCTTGGATAAATCCTTGCGTCTCCGTTTAGCTCTTTCAAGCTGCTTTTGCAGGGCACCGACTGTTCGTTTGAAAACATTCAGGTACCCTTCCGACCGCCGGTCATTCTATACGGAATGGAAGTGATCGCTGCTTTCGAGATAGCTTGGTTAACCGCGCGGCTCAGCATCGTGGTCGTCTTCCGGCATGACCTTCTGGGTCTCCTCTCTTAGTATACTAGTGAATCGTCTCCAGTCAACCTTGGACGTGTTGAAATGTTTCTTGGGGATCATCTCCACGGACGAGTTGAAACGGATCGCGTTATGATCACCGTTAGTTGCGGTTGTAACCACGTGCCAAGTTCGACGGTTAGGTGGATGAGCAGGCTTCATGGTCTGAACCTTGCTAAAAGTTTGAATTGTCTTTTGTCCAAATTTAGGAATGATTGGTAGATTAATCATGTATACGATGCTCAAATGATGTTAGAAAGGTGTCTTGAAGACTGTTGATTACATGTTAGCTATCCTTGATACAAATGCGAACTAACATTTAGCGTTTGCCTTCTCATTATACACACGCGAGTTCATTAACTCATTTGAGAGCTTAGCCAATTCTGTGTCAATTAGGAAGAACTAGTCAATATCGTCTCCAATGAACTAGTAGTCCTTCTGCAATGTCGTATGCAAATTCACAGTCTGTGAATTGATTAGACAATAAAAGAATAGTAAAGCTTTATTCCAATGTCATCAGGAACTTCATGTCTTGATGATTTTTTTGTGTTACGAAATAAACTGAAATTAGTTCTGATCAAGAATGATATTTGTGAGTTGTAAATGAAATGTATCAAGTAATATATATTACAGAGTTTTCATTCATATTTTTTTGAGAGGAAGAATTCAGTTTCAATTCTGCGTTATCATAAGTAATACACACACACTGGCCGGCCTTTTTCTTTTTCTATTTGGTGTCGGCACTCCTTGTCATTCTTCTCCAGAACTGTATGTTCTGGGTAGTCTCTGGATCCAGGTTTTCCTTCTCTAGGTCTATCTTCAGAATGATCATCCATGTCTGGTGGGGTCTGCCGCGACTTCTCGGTGCTCTTTCAAGTTGTAACATTTTCCTCGTTATATTGTCTTCTGACCTACACATTACATGTCCGTATCACAGTAGCCGCTTTTCAGCCAGCTTTTCCGGAATAGACTTAATTTTGAACGTGCCTTTTATCAGACTGTTGGGGACTTTGTCAAGTATCGTCACACCAGCGGACCAACGAGGCATCTTAATCTCAGCTGCGTGTAGGCGATTTGCTTGTGTCTTCTTCAGCGGCCAACATTCAGATCCATAAGTCAGAGCATGGTGGACTGCAGATTTATACACTTTTCCTTGCAGTCCTACTGGCATTCTCTGACTACACAGCACTCCAGTTAAAGATCTCCACTTCTGCCATCCTGAGTTTGTCCGGTATGTGATATCAATGTTAATAGAGCCGTCACTGGACATGACGCTTCCAAGGTATTTAAAGTTTTCAACAGTGGCGAGTGGTGAGTTTTGAAGATCTATGGTGTATTTTCTATGATTTTTCGAGAAGTGGCAGTGCATATACTCTGTTTTTGTTCTGCTAATTCTAAGTCCTGAGCTTTCCAAGACCACTCTCCAGCGTTCCAACGTGCTTTGCAGCTTCACGTGATCCTCGCTTATGAGTACCACATCATCTGCATATAGAATTCTCCAAGGAGTAGGTGACTGTTCCTCAGCTGTCAAGCATTTTAGTACCAGATTGAATAAAAGGGGGTTAAGAGCAGATCCTTGGTGGACACCCACCTTTACCTCAAAATCCTCAGTGATTCCAGCAGGACATCTGTTTCTTGTCGTAGCACCTTCATACATATCTGCGACCATCCTTAAGTAGGACTCTGTTACGTTCTGCGCACGCAGAGCTATCATATGAGTGACCTTGGGATGCGGTCAAACGTCATCTCGTCGTCTATAAACTCCATGTGGTGGTCTTGTTTATTGTCTCTGTTTTTTCGATAAGGATACGTACACTGTGTATTGGATCTGTTTTAGACTTTCCACTAACAAATCCGCATTGGTTTTCGGTCACATTAGTCAAGTGAAGGAGTCTGCGGTTCACTACCCGTTCCCATATCTTCAGTGTATGCGACATCAGCTTGATGGCACGGTAATTGCCACATAGTCTTATGTATCCCTTTTTTTATAAGAGTACAAAGAAACTGTGTTTCCATAGATCGAGTATAATATCACGAGCGACTTTATTAGATAGGCCCATTAAGGAATATGATCCCGCTGTCACCAGTCTTCTTCCAAATTTCGGCCGGTATCTCATCTGGCTCAAGGACCTTGTTGCTAGCCATCATATAAACCGCAGACTTTACCTCTTCAAGGGTTACTTCCGGCCATGGACCTTCTACAGGGGGCAGTTCTTCGTGCGGCAAGCATAGAAACGTTTCGTTCAGCAGGTGATAGTATTCTCTCCACCTCTTCTTTATGTCCGCATTGGTTTTTGCAGTCAAGAGTGTTCCCTGTTCGTCTTTGATATACTTGATAGCTTTAATCTCGAGGGAGTCAGAATACCTTCCTCTTGCCGTCTTAAACAGCTGTTTTTCATTCGTTGCTTTCTCTAGTTCACTGTAGAAGTCATTTCTGCTTGCGGCTCTCGTCTATGCTACCACACTACACGTTTCGTTGCCTTCTTAGCGTCCCTATTATCATACATAACAATGAAGGGTAATTGTCTGATATTGTGTCCGTGAACATTTATACACCGCACGACTTTCGCTCACCAATACTTCTCTTGGGTGAACTCTAAGGGTGTTCGAATGCCAAGTCCTTAGCTCTGGGAATTTTCATCCCTTTCCTACAATCACCTCAAGTTCATTTTGTGTTGCCTACATATGAGAACGTTACCGTATTTAGCAAGAGCTATGAACATTCTCCTAATATCGGTATATTTATCTTTCATACAATCCCTATCAGGAGAAGGCAGTAAAGATGGCATTATGCAGCTTCCCACTTTACTGGATGTCTATGACTCATCCAGTCCGTGTTAATTTAGATCCCATAAATTGCATTGGAATTCATGAAAATCATATAGCTATTAGAGTTACACTAATTCCAAACCCCGCCTTTTTTTCCAAATTGTTACACACTTCTTCTAGTGATGCCAAATACTCTCCAAAATGAAGTGAAACAAAACACAATTTACATTATTTACAATTCTATATACTCGGAATAACACAAATATATCAATATTTGTAGGTGAAACATATCAGTATTAGTAGAATTTGGTTTCCGTTATTAGTTTATGGTTACATGTATCAAAACAAATATCACCACAATTTATCAATATCATAATTCCCCTAATTCCTGTGTTTAATCAGGATTTTATTTAATCTCCACTTTCGTATACGGTCAGTTACAATTTCCAACTAATACAAAATTATCTGTTGAAGAAGAAGAAAATATAAAAAGAAAAGCAAGTAACATGACTAATTATGTCGTAACTCAAATTTTTATGAGGTGAAATGCAATTTTTTTTCTTCACATTTCTTACTTTTCAATGCACTATAATGTTGCAGTCTTCTATATAAAGTAAATGCTCCATAATGCATATTTCAAAAGCAGCCAACAGTCTCGGTAATTGTAATATCCATGACCATCTCTTATTGTTGTTGTCCACCTGTAGCACTAACAGTTTTATTGCATGTCCTTACCAGTTATTCGAATCGCTGTTCTGTATATATACTAACGTTTATGAATATGTATTTCTCTATTTGTAAGAGAAACGTCCCTTCTATATTCTTGTAGAAATATTATAGGTGTCGCGTCTTGACGCTTTTTATATTTTCTGACGGTGGGTACGGGATAGACCTCAGAGTTAAGATTTAGAGTGACTCGCTTGGCAAGGAGATTTTTAAAGTGGATTCCCTATTCAGGTCTTGGTGCTTGGTTAATAAGGCATAAACATACATAAAATATAAAAAAGGTTTAATGATTGAAATAGCAAAGAAGCCCGAAAGGGGGCTTATAATTAAATTACATTGATGCTCTCATGGGCAAATGATTAAACATCTACGTTAAATCCCCCGATATGGGTGAATACTCGATGTTCCGGAATAATTAGCCTGGAGGGCCTAAAGAGACTGGAGTCTCAAGCAACGGCAAGGTCCGTCAAAATGTTCCATCGTTTTCATACCGTCAGACATTTGACATTTTTCACTTCAAAACAAAAATCCTCCTTTGTAATATAACTAATCCACTTCTTAAAATTTTTACAATTCTGCACATCCTTTTGAAAATCAGGAAAAAAACCATTCACAATTTCTAAAACATCTAAATAACGAATTTTCTGACTAAAACATAAGTATATATGAGAATGAAAACCACTTTCATTTGACTTCTACTTTTCTAAACTAACTATTACACCTTCACACATTGAAAACATAAAAAAATATCACTTCTTACAATATCAGGATCGTCTACAACACCAAGATTTACAGTAACAGCGAAATGTGTACCCTAAACAGTTCCGCCGTGAGTTCTTCTTTACAGAACAAACATCAGAAGCAGACTGAATATTTTCTAAGTTTTGTATCTCCGACCGCGCCGGGTAAAACTACGTGCGGTGGAGAAGACATGACCCTGGCGTTGACCTCCCGATAAGTCTTTAACACGTGCTCATGGCAGAATGTTGACACTACGAGTAGTGGCTGGCACAGGCACCAACTTGTTTGTGACGTCATTCAGAATTAGGCGGGGAACTCCTTATAAAGGAAATTCAATTATTATTCAATGTCATAACTTTTTTAAAATAAGTGTTATAATATTTACGTTTCTCACGTCTAAAATAACCATTCACATCATCAGACCAATACAAATATAATTTTCTTATACTTCTCTCTCTAGTTATACTATACTGTTTTTTTCTTATAGTTTTTAGGAAATCCAGGAACATTTCACAAGGAAGACCATTTCCATAAAATAATGCACACAAAAACAAGTCTATTTCTATAATTTATTTCCTTTTTCCACAAAATCTCCAGTAGATGCACAGGCCAAATTCCCTTTGAACCAATAACATCTTGTATTTCTAACCAAATACTAAGGGCGACAAACAACATTTGAGAGAGTATAATGTAAATAATATTTTAATCTAAAAGGAATATCTTGTAAAGTACACACAGACACATCAGTACCATTAGGATTACCTAAAGACTCAATTAAAGGAGCATAATTAATAGTTAAGTTTTTACAGTAAATGGACACTCCAACATTACTAACCTAGCTGACCAATCTGCAGCACCCGTAAAAGAATTAAAATTAGCAACCTCTTTACATTTTAACATAATTCTCTTCGGTATAGTCAGTTTATTTCTCAGTTTAATACACTTCCAAAAATCGTAATTACAAACATGCTTATGATTCGGCTATTAAGACAGAATTGTTTAGTTTTGCTGATCCTTTTGTTTTAGAGCATACATTTAATTATAAATTTTTGCAATGTTTACATGAGGAAGTTCATATGAAAAAACATAATTTTCCTTGCTTTGAGAAATTGTATATTCTGGTTGGTTTTTGTCTTTGTATACTTGGTTTTGGAATTTTTAAAAAAGTAATGATTTACGTAAACAGCAAATGTATTTATATGGAGAACCTGAGTTTGGAAAGAGTACTGCTATAGAAAAAATAATTGGTAAAAAGACTTGAATCAGTGGAAGCAGAGGCGACATCTCGAGAAGCCACAGGTGATTAACAAGGCGGTCTCGGGTCTGGTTCACACGTCTACACTGCACTAAGCTGCCTGGAGTCCCCTCGCTTAGTGCGCCTATCTCTCTAGTGGCGAGTGAACATCGCCTTAAGTAAGTTCGCGGGGTGCTGCGAGGGTAGGTGAGTGCGACTCGGAGGGCACGAAGAGACACCCTCGTCGGGTGGGAGTTATTCGTGGCCATAAGAATATATCGGAAGGGTCTCTATGATGGGAAGGGAAGGTTTGCACACGACACTACAGTGGTCTGTGGAAGGGGTAGGGTGTCGCCCTTGCCTTTTTACTGCATCTATCGGTCAAGTGGGAGAGTTTTGACGTAGAGGGAGTAACGAGGCGCTGACTGTGAGGGATGTGTGTCATCCCGTCTTAGCTCATCATATTTTTGTGTGTCATCATCTCAGACTATGTCGAAAAACAAGCTCTTTGAGGATGCTTGTCGCAAGAGGAGACGGCACCGAAAGGAGCTCTTATCTGTTGCGACTGACGGGCTCCATAGCTAAGTAGACAATGTCGGTTGAACTACAAAGGCCGTTAATATATTATCGTAAAGGAGTCGTGAAGTACTCGGGGAGGAAGATGTGTCATGGCATACCGTGACATAGCAGTTGTTGATATTGTATTTAGGAGATGTAGAATTATCTTGTATAAGTTACTCCAAAGATGATAGAAAGACGTTCTGAAGGATCACCAGTTAGTCGCTTTTTGTACAAATGCTAACTGAATTTTGGAGTTCACCTACCCATTAGTAGTCCTTCTGCGATGTCAGAAGGTACTTCAGAGCATATTGAATTGAGCAGACATTAAAAAATTGTAAATCATGATACATATATTTTTTTGAAATAACTGCAACATATATGATTTTAACAATTTTCACATTATTGACAAATAATTGCTCTGTTCACCTCCTACTCTCAAATCCCTATTCCAAAATCATAAATTACTTAATATTTTGGTGATATCTTTCAGTTACGAAATAACCTGCGATGTGTTCTGACCTAGAATACTTTTCTTTGAGTAGCGAGTGAAAAATATCAAGTAATATACGTAAGCGCATTTTCCTCATAAAAATTTCACTTTCAATTCTTTATTACCATTCTAACAACGTACTATATTCCTTTCATATTATGTCCATGAATATTTCTACACCATACGTCTTTCCCTAGTCAATACACTAGAGGGAACACTAAGGAAGTTCGAATTTCCTACCACTTTAGTTCTGGGATGTCTCATTCTCTCCCTACCATCACCTCAAGTTTATTTTTTGTTGCCAATATATGAGAACGTTACCGTATTGGGAGAGACTTATCTCGGAAGATTTGTCGGTCATACAATCCCTAGAATAAAATGAGAGGGTGGCATTGATCAGCTTTCCACTTAACTGGCCGTCTTCCACTCATCCAGCCCGTCTGGACTTAATTAAGATGCAATAAATTGCACGGGAAAACCATAATAAAAATCACGTTGTAGGGGAGATATTCATCTATTCTAAGTACTTGATAAATACTACTTAAATATGTGAAACGTGTCCGAGATGACTCCCCACAAAATAATAAAAAAAAGCTAAAATCAATCTACTGTCAGGAATTACGATGACAAATTCAATTATAAGAACAGGTCATTTAATTAAGACTAAGCAAACGTGAATGTACATAATTAGGTACATTGAAAATACATTGTCAAAGGTCATTAGCCTTGCAGTAGAATTTAAACAGTTTAAACAATTCCTGATTAGATCAAATATACTCACTTTAACAATACTCGAAGTATATCCAATACTAACTTCAAGTTCAAGATTGAATAATGTATCACTTACGATAACATATAATACAAAACTTGAGGTAAGCTCAGAACGAATTTCTAGCGGGTACTTGAATAATACAGTTCGTACATTTGTTCAGAGAAGGTTCCATTTAACACTGAGCAGAATGTAAATGTGAATGTGAGCGTAATAACTCTGACGAGAATTCGGCGAATAATGAATTTAACTCTGAACTGAATTCAAGTTAATGCGTGAGCACATGTGGCTCGCGCGGTAACGCGCAGTAGACTGAACTTGACACTGAACAAAGCCCGTGCGTCTACATGAGAAGTGTTGCTCATACGATGATTCGCAGTAGACTGGATTTCTGGTCTGTGATCAACTAACTCTTGTTGCTAGGATTTCCCTAAAACCGACCAGGTCTCCTGTGGTAGTCTCGAGTTTTGGTAATTATTAGTTTATGTTAATATGTAGCCTCCGCTACAACGTGGCTATTATAGTTACCCAGTTACCAAACACTGTCCTACTTTCAAATTGTTACATTCTTCTTCTAGTGATGCCCAATCTACTCCATAATTGAAGGTGTGTAACAAAACACACCTAACGTAATCTGAATAATATAAATATATCAGTACTTGAAGGTAAAACATCTTTAAGTGCCTGGACTGCTGTATTATTTTATGACGTGCATCATAAGATGTGTCATCATAATTTAAGATATCATTTGTATATTTCTAGATTTTACCTGGATTTTATTTCATCTCAACTTACGTATACAACTTCAAACTAATTAAAAATTATCTGTTGAAGAAGAAGTATAAGTGTTGAAATCGAAAGCAGGTTATCAAAAATAGATAATTTTTTGTAATAATTCAAATGATTCAAAACAAAGGGATCACTAATATTAAACGTTTCAACATTTTCAGCCCACTTTGTTGCTTGAAAAGCAAAAGAAAACAATTTAGAACGAACTCCAGAATAAAGACAATTATAATCTTCCTTCATCTATAATATATTTTATAATAAATTTATTGTCAAAAAACAGTACAAACTGCGTATGACCACGTGGAGGACAATAAACGAATTTACTCTCCGGAAGCAAGCAAGGGACCATCCCATCAATTCCGATCAAGGGCCCTAAGGCAGAGGCGGATTCAAAAATTTCAGCAAAAGTTCCTAGATAAGATAAAAAGTTAGCTGCGAGTTATAATACATATATAATGTCAATATGTTTGTAATTTAACGCAAATATGTTTGTAAATTTACATGTACAAGTTATTATCGAACTATAGATTATTCTGAGTATAGTGTTTAAAAATCATAAGAGTTGAAAAAACACTAATTCACGATTTATTGTTACAATAAACACGCCCCTAGACAAAGCCTAGAGAACCTGTACAAGATAATCAGGTTTTTTCATTCTTCAACGGTTCGACATCAATTTGATAGTCGTCATATAATACTGTTACTGAAATCCATAACCATTAAAACATCAGCCACAATTCGGATGGATCAATTCTCAATATTGCGAGTTTGTTGAATTGTATGACTTGCACGGAATCGATTACTATTCTTTATTTGTAGCGACCTGATATATCACTTGGACACACTCTTTATATTATCACGGTAAAGAAAACTGTCGCATTTCCGCTAGCGAATTGTGTCTACAATAGTTTCAGCTGGCAAGTAATATTTTCCACTTTTAGTTGGAAGTATTGTTCTTTTCCGGGAGTCAGCGTGACTCAGTGGATAGTTTTCTGAGTTGCTGGCTGGACGGCCGATGTTCGATGGAATGAGGCATATTTCATCACACTTTAACATCCAGACTGACTCCCAAGCCTACTCAGCTCTCTAAAATGAGTACCGGTTATATCTTTGGACAAAACGACCTGAGCGAGATGCAGACCATATCTCATCCTCTTTCCACCGAGGTCTAATATAATTTAGGAGCTCTATCTGTGAATCCCATGGGCTCTCCTTAGGACGCGTTGTAAGACAGTTTGGGTCTTTTTACCTTTTCCTATTTCACTTATTACTTCTCAGAAACGATAGAATATGTGGTACTCCGGTAGATCCGCACCCGATATCTCACTCGTATTCAAACATTTATTCTTGGGTGTGAAAGACTAACTGCAATTGTGGCAAAATATCTTTATTATTTCAGGCTTTGGGATTTCTATAACCTGCATAGTATTGATTGATATTGCTAAATTTATAATAAATCAACCAAAAATACGCCGCGTATTTTCTTCTTTAAACTTCATCCAGTGCTGTCTTCTTGGAATGAAAAGAATCAACAACGAATTATGTTTCGCTTAAGTTTGAGAATCCAGCAAAAAATAATGATCTGGAGTTTCAAGTGTTAAAATATGGCTAATGTTGGAGAAAAATATTGTAATGTACGGAACACAACCCAGCCCATGGCACAAACCATTCAGAACATCGTGACGTTGAGAAACAATATTATACCAAATACAAAAATTCGCTATTTTTATTGCGATACATGTATGAACGTACAATCACTGATAGAACATCCTATTAACATAATTTTGCACTTCATCATCATAAATTAAGTCCTTAAACACGTTTCCCTGTGAATATATCATACTTAGCTATCGACGTCTTGGGATTAGTCCCGGTAATTTAAATGACAGTCGGTGATTGATATTCACATTAAGCGCATCTATTAATAAAAATTATCCTTCGTAAAATTATTTGCCGTAGCCCAATGTATTTGCTCTCATTGGGTTTTACCCAATATTTTACGTGTAGTACTTAGTAGTATCTATTCCTCATGAACCATCCCACAAGAAATTTCCGGTCCCAACTTCAGTAACACATTGCTGCCAAGACTTACTCCATGTCTTAGAAATCAACGTTACCTGTAGCGTGTGTTCCTCTTCTAAAACTAAATAGTCTGTAATACGTTTTACATGAATACTTCATACTGAATAATATGCAGAAATAACTTCAGAAATTTTCAACCACAGAAATGCTGTATTTTGAAAAGGAGCATCACTTCAAACAAACATAACTAGTCTCTTATAACATAACATATAACCAACAGAAAATTTTTGTATTAAATCCAAAAAAATTACTTCTTTGACGCATCTATTTCTTCTTTAGAAATTTCTGAACAAAAATCTTAAAAACAACAATTTTATGTTTTTATTAGAAACATGGCCTACATTTTTATTCAGTACAATATTGTCAATACCAGTAGCTTTCCCATATCCTGAATTTCCCACAAATACAATTACTCATTTACTTGGTCATACCTACAATTATTAAACCACACGAATAAGAATAGTATCCTGGAGAAGACTCTTTTCAAAATAGTTTAGTTGTATTAAACTAGAGAGAGCGTGGTACTGAAAATTTTTATGACAAATGTAGATTCACATCGAAATGTATTTAAAATACACTTATTTCTATATCGAGAGCACTGTATTGCGTTTCTCTACGGCTTGATATTTCGTGATTGTTTCAGTTCCTGCTCAATATATTACGGTTTGAGACATTTTTTCGTGACCTCATTCTTTGCGCATCACAAAGCAATCTAATTCCAAGTTGTGAACGTAAGCTTCCGCGGCTGGAGTCAATATAAACATGTTTGTCCGGGATAAATCACGTGTCAGTAGAATAATATCTAATAATAGTAACAATGCGCTCGCGCAGATAATCTCCAGGCGTGACCCGACGCGGCAATAAGGTCTGCGCCTGACCTAATTGTTGATTATGCATGCAGCAGCATGTTTGTGACGTCACTAAGTACTGCGCGGGAACTCCTTAAAATGTAAATTATTGTTTAAAGTAAAATTTTTATTAAAATAAGTATTGAAGTAAAACCTTCTTTCTCTTCTCATGTGTCCATGAAGCGGATCATTCCAATAAATATAAATCAATAAGTTCTCGTTCTCTCTTCTTATTCATATGCTTCTTCCGATATTTATTTAAAAATTCTAATAATAAATGAACAGGACAGCCATTGCCATAAAAGAAGGAACACAATATTAATCTATTCGTATAGTTTATTTCCTCTTTCCACAATGTATACGGTACATATTGTCGCAAAACCCTTTAAGGGACATCTTTTATGCCCTTAAAGGACATTGGGTGGGAAGGATAGACCTCAGATGTAAGTCGTATAGTTTCGACCGCGATATTTCCTACTTGGAGACGACGAACGGCTGTACGAAAACACCGCTTCAAATCTGAATATAAGTAATGTTAATATACTTGTAATATGATTCCAATGAACAAAAACTGTTATTTTCATAGATATTTACACGACTACATTACGATATCCTATAAGGAATCAAACTGAACTATCACCAAGAGAATATAATAGAAAAGATAATAGAGTAGTCTGGGTTAAAGTCTTTATGTTTTTCAAGGAACTTTCCTGTCATATCAGACATCAGAGATTTAGTGACTAATGATGCAGACGCACTGCGTCTCATATCGAATAAGATTGAATTAGTTTTCTCAAGCTAATTACAAGAGTGTCCTAAGGTTAGGTACATTGGTCCGAAACGTGATGGCTTAGCCAGCATGTGTGCAATATTCATACCCAATGGAGCACCGGCCTTCTCGAATGACAGCGGGTTGCGTCTACGAATTAGACGATTGTTGGTATCAAGACCTGTGGCTTAGAAGAGCGATAGCAACACAAATTTGATACTGACTGCGAAGAGACCTCTCGAACGTACATACGAGTATTTATAAGGATTTTCACGCGGGCGCGGTCCCTCTCGATTTGTAGTGAGGGTCTTAGTTCAATGATTACATATGCACTAATACTGCACAATAGAACAAAGAGAACTTCTATAAATTTCAATGTTAATTCAAAGTCAACCCACACGACACATTTCCCGTAAATTTTTATGCATGAATGAATCCGGTTTCAACGTTGCGACGATATAACTATAGCTTGAAAGCGGTTGCGACACGCATTGAAAAACACCTGGTTGATAGAGACGCGAACGTGTCGTGTCAGCACCGNGAGATTACATAATGAAACGGAGAGCAAAAATGTCACTCCCTGACATAGACCCCTCTTTGAAGGTGTCAGGACCCACGAACAAATCAGCACGAAGAATGAATACGCGATCACATACGATAACAAGCCACAACGTTTAACAAATAGAAATATGAAGCAAATGCAAAAAACACCAAAGTCTGATATAAAATACGCACTCGTTAGTTCTTTACATTACTTATGGATTACTAAAAGTATACATACATGGTTATGGTGTACGATACATCGTAGAGTAATAAAATTCATACGTTGATATAGTAGTTACTGTGTGAGTATAGAACAATGTTGTAGACATGTTAAAGGCTTCGACGTTTTGGGAATTTACATACCCATCCGACTGAAGAGGTTTCACAGACGGTAAGAGACCGACCGCTGATGTGATTGAATCCCCCACGACGTATTTAGAAGAAAGTGTCAACCAGTCGGTCATTTGACGGCATCCTGTAACCGAGGGTGGAACCTCGCCGGATGCAACCAGACGCGTGGCCATGGAGCAGCGAGGGTTATACACGCGATACCCACAGATTTACCCGATCCTGGGGAACTCAGCCAGCTCGGAAGCACAGAGGCGGCAAAACATAGGCATGTCTACTCAACAGAGGAGATGATACAATAAATACAACAGGACTCACATAACAAGAGGAAGTAACTCCTAAAAATATAAAAAAAATTGCAAATAATCGCTTCCGGTAAATATGGGAATCACACCAACAACGTAGGCATGAATAGTGAACCATCAGATCGCAGACACGCATATTCTACGAGTACAAGCGCCTACTTAACAATTCACAAAGCAATATTAATTAAATATATTAACAAATTAAAAATTCTTAAACTAAAAACCCTTGGTGGAAATACGCACAACAAGAGAAAAATTCTAAGGTTAGTTATTCAGAGCCGCGGGTGCTGCTAGTAGAAGCGCCACAAGGTCTTCGTTGTCCCCCATGGATTGCTCTCCTTTCTGCTGCAAGTTTTGTCACGAAGGCGCTGGGACGGATCCTGGCGGTGTAGTAGCGAGGCGTGTTCTCGGGAGTACCCGTGATGTACCGGTCCCGGCGGAGTGAAGAGATCCCATCCCAGTGGTGTGGGAAGGCGGCCTTGTCGCTCTCGCGGCCCTACCCTCTCACCAGGGTGCTCCATCTCCCTTCTTGGTGAGGGGAGAGGAGACTCCCATCCTCGACGAGGAGAGATACCTGGACGGCGGCACTCGTCCTGCCTGGAGGGGCGCTGATCCACATCTTCCGCATGTCTCGCCTAGTCGCTTACGCAGACTAGCCTCACCAACTGATTTCTGAGTCGTCTTCGGAGGGGATGTCGAAAGGTAGAAGCGTCTCCGTCGGTGACTACGAATGGAAGAAACGTGCCCACCGAGGGCACGAAGGGTCAGGATACGCCAGCGGCCGATCACGGATGCGGCTCGTTTCAAGCGTTCCTGCAGAATGTCAAAACGGGTGGTACATTCAGACAACGCACATGGAAGGTTCTAGCCGGATGTGACTGGCTGGCCCAGATTGACGGCCTTTTTAGAACCACCCTGCTCATAGCAGTAGGTCGTGGTTTCTGAGAATGCTGCATGAGGTGGCGGGCTAGTTGTTCAGGACTGTGACATACGACGCAGCAGAACAACAGTGGACAGAACAGTGTGGCCAATGACGTTCTCATCAGGTTATGGAATTCTCCCACCGGATGATGAACCTCAACGTAACTACTAGAAGTTCCCTTGAATTCGGTCTGCCCCCCGCAAAAAGTGATAGCGGCTGCGGCTTGCGGGCGATCTTTAACCTGCCCCATTTGTTTGCAGCATTTCTTCTGTCTATTACTACAAGGATAAGGACAGTGGACGGATATTTGTGCTTATCTCCTACCTACTACACTTTACAAAATATATATAAGATAGATCAACCTTGAGTCTTCGAGTACCCGGGTGTCAAAGATGCGACGGTCCCTCATAAGAGTCTGTTGCAATGTTGAGAAACACTGGAAGGCAGAGAGTGGCCATATTACACGTGCCTTACATTATATATTAAGTGACGCTCAAATATACAAAAATAAACACTTACAGAGGCAGCTATTCTTCAATATGATCACACATCCATTAGCCAGAGAGCGGGACGTGGCGAATGGCGCGCTGAGAGAGAGAGAAAATCTACACACAAAGAGAAAGACGAGAGATAGACAGAAAGGAGCATGGGAGAAGACGCGGCAGGCACCTCCCGGAACCGGACAAAACATTCCCCTCGCAATCGTGCCCCTTGCTGCCTCTCCCACGATGCTCGAAGCTCCGACTGAGAAGGACCCGCCGGCGGAACACGCTGAGGAAGCACGCTCGCTACTGGTCATGGATGACTCACCACCGCCCAATCAAACAGAGGAGGGGGGCACACTCAGCGGTAAAGCCCCCTTCCCGAAAAAAACTATTAGCCCACCAGCCCAGGCCACTGTATCCATAGGCGTCCCGTCGAGAGGGGCACCCCCTGCAACGATCACTCCTCCAACCCAAGTGTCACGTCTCCGCGAGGGGTAAACATTACTGGGTCCACTAAGGCCAGAGGGGCAACTTCCCTACTGCCATCAGGAAATCGAGCCTCCGCGAGTACCCTTCGGGATGCCGTTGCGGTCGCTCCTGTGCCGGACATGCCCACCCCTCGTGCCCGCCGCTGCGCACGCACGCAACGAGAGTGATGTGAGAAGAAATGAAATGAGAAGTCTTAAACGAAAATTTATTATTCCCAATCTCAGGTGAATCTTTCGAAGAGGAATCGATTTTTATCTCCGCGGAGAACGTGGGGTAAAATTCATCTAAATACGGGGGTAGATAGAGGTGCAACTGCGGAGTCCACGTTGCAGGGACTTCGCGGAAGAATTTGG
>NNCF01130138.1:31906-50464 GCA_002313205.1 Laupala kohalensis | reverse complement strand
AAAAATGCACTTTTTATTTAAAACGGTACAAGGGGAACTGACGTTTGCGACTTATATAAGCTCACATATACTTTAGCTAGGAAAGGTCTCTTTTTGCCTTCGGCATCTTTATTACGACAAGAATAGAGGAAGAACTGCAAATAATATTATTGTATGTTGATGAAAACGCTCTTATTTCATATTTCTTTCAAGACAGGAGAGGAATCAGATGCAAGACAGGAGAGGAATCAAGCAATAATGGGTGTCTGCATTTGCAGTATAGCAACTACAATGTGGGTATGTGATATTTCCATCGCCACAATTCACATTATAAAAATTTCTATGTACCGTCCTCGAAACATAAAAGGGCTGACGTGAATATTCTAAGTCACGCGCGCTTCGGTTTGGAAGTGTTAGGTTTGCAACACCAGGTCTCTGCGACGGGGAAACAGCACCTCAATATCGTTCGACCAATCGTAAGCAAACTTGAAATTGCTCCCATATTTGGCGGACTAACAGAAGACGAGTACTGGCGAACATTTCCCTATTAAATCGTAATGGAAGTGTTTTAATACACCGCTACCAAAAAAATATTTTGTACATTTTTATAATATACATCATGGACTTCCATGACAAAAATACTCTTTATATTCTTAACTTCAATAAACTTTATTATTTTCTATATTAACTGACATCTCAAGTTTTGTCTCACAACGCCGTCCGAGGGAATATAAAACAAATTAAACTTCTCCGTAAAAAGATTTGCGTCTTACTATAAAATCGATATTGTTTTATCACAGATTTGAAAACCATCGCAAGATATCGTATGAATTTCGTGAGATACGCATTCAGGAATTACTTATAAATATTCTTACAACAGCGCAAGAGCTCAAAGCTCATTGGTATCAATTAATTCGTGTTGTTTATTGAAAATTTCAAATTAAATGTAGCTCTTTTATACTATTTTTAGATGTCAATCGGAAATCAAGCATCATAGAAAGCAATTTGATATAAAATGAATGAATAACACTAAATGTTAATTCTAATGATATTTTCAATAATTTTAAACCAATAAATAAATTACGTTTGTAAGAAATGTATTGCTGCAAGATACAAGGCTTGGCTGTAATCTTGCAACAAATAAAACAATATTCTAGAGAGTAACTAAAAAGTTTATTTTCAGTTCTCAGAAAATGTAAGAAAAAGGAACATATTCACATACATCTAAGATTATCAGACAAAAAACAACAACAACATCGGAATCAATATTGCATTTAACTATCTTACATTGTCTCAGATATCAATTTCATTATTTTCTCCACTTTCTTTCGTTACTATCGTCATTCTGTAGAGATCATTGACTTCAATATCAGGGAGCAAATGAATTCATTCAGAAGGATTCTGTATATAACTTTTTACGAACCAACATGATTGGACATATTTGTGAAGATAAATATATTTAAGATGATTTTTAAGTGCAAGGATGAAAAATAAGCAAAGCAGTTAATTAGATAACACTTACAAAATTAAATATAAAGTTATTGTAACTAGTATAAATATATTTAAAAAAAAATTTAATATATAAATTTTATTGTCAAAAAACAGTACAAACTGCGTATGACCACGTGGAGGACAATAAACTAATTTACTCTCCGGAAGCAAGCAAGGGATCATCCCATCAATTCCGATCAAGGACCCTTAAGGCAGAGGCTTCAGCATTCCACATTCAGGGTCTTTTTGTAAGATGTTATTGTGACGATCGAACAAGAATGAGGAAAAAAACGAATATAAAAACAATCCACAAATTTGAAGAAAAAAATAAAACTAATGAGTAATAAATACAACCTTTATATTCATAAAATATAATATTTAGGCTTTAAATAAGCTCTAATTACCTTGATGTTGGCGATCCGTTAAGCCCCATAAGAAAAGACTTATTTAACTTACAAAACCCTGCTATCAAACTCAAGAATGTTACTAAATGTAGATTTGATCTGAGCAAACATAATTAAACATAATTAAACAATGACATCACTTATAGATAATTCAACAAAGAAATTTTCTGAATTAAATAAATCTTAATCAAGCAATAGCAAATTTTTTTACTAATATAAAATTTATGTAATTATTGGGAGATTCTACGAATTTTCAAACAAATTCTAAATAGCTTATTCGGTCCTTTCACTTTTAGGTTTAGCCCTAACATAAATTTCTAATTCGTCCATACGAAATGTATCAGCTACAACAGTCAATTTGTTTAACATAAAATGTTTATAAGTGGCTATTAAACCTTCAATATTATTGAAATCTATTTTGTTGATTAAATCTAACACAGTAAATATTCCACATTTTGTAGTTATCCAGTCATGAGTGTCCGTTGAAGGTAGACCGAAGCCAATTCCATATTGAAAAGTCTTAGCTGTTCCAACTATATTTTTTGTACTGTAGAATTCAGTGACCGTCTAAATCAGTATCTGTGGCCAGTCAGTCTAGTCCAAGGAAATCGTCGACGATAGTAACGGCGTCTGTAATATGTCATCCTTTTCCTCCACATTGAAAAAAGTTGGTTCCGTCCAGTAAGGTCTGTCAGCAGTTACCACCTGAAACCGGCTCTCCAATGCCGGGTCTGAAATAATATTTTCATTACTAACAAATATCACATGACCTTCAAAGTTGTTTAAATTGCATAATAACAAACGTTTTAATATCCCGTACAAGTTTACGTTACTTGTTCCTGTTAGTCTGTCATTCTCAAGNTTCTCAAGAACTATTTTGAAGGCACTTACAGTGAAATTATGAAATCGTTTTAAAGAGTAATTGATTAATTTTGATTTTTTTATTGTTATAGTTGTTTGTCTCCAACAGAATTCAAGTGTCTAGACGTTTTGTATCTAGAATTCACGTTATTCTTACTTCGTCTTCCTTTCTTTTATATATCAACCAAAGGTTTTTATTGTATGAGTATGGGGTAGTTGTTTGTGTTTACGAGCCTTAGGCCCAATTTCACCACGTTCGTTTAATGTCTTAAACGAGATTTTCTGTGCAGCAAATCGTGATTATCAAAATGCGCGTTCCACCAACTTCTATTTACGAGAAAATCGCGATTTACTTTTAAACGCTCGGGGATCCTTGGATTATCAGCACAAATCGAGATTTTCTTCAGCACTGCAAGAAATATGGCGTCCATTTTGTTTGTTTGCTCGTGGCTCGGTTTATAGGTTATGTTCAGTGGCACGAGGGAGGTCCGCTGCTGCCTCCGGTGTCCGTTGGTGGCGCTAGTGAGCAACATGGTGCATTTTCCTGTCGTCGTCTTTAAATTACCCAAAATGCACTGTAAAACTATTACCAACCCAGAGAATTCTTCAGAAACATTGATCATCTTAATCGACGATTAGTTTTGCTTGGTGAAACGCATAAAATGTAATCGCGATTCCATTTCCTAATCACGTTTAAGGAAATCGCTATTATTCTACGTTTGGTGAAATTGGACCTTAGTCCTGGGGCTTCGGGCATCGTAAAGCCTTTAAATGGAAACTCCTGAGCAACACTCGTAAGAACCAGAAAAAAACGTATGATAATTATAATACAGATGATACGTAAATAAATCAAAATCATATCGAACATATGTGGTCAGTAGCTGTTATTGACGTAACAAACATAAGGTTTTATCCAATAAACTTTGAATCTAATACTTGTCAAAGTACATTTTTCTTTGTATATTTCTTCAATTTTGTCCTCATTTTTTACACTTCTCATTTTCTTTACATTAACTGGTAGGTTTCTGGTCAACATTTGAAATGAAAAGAATATTAAGTTTAATGGTTCACCTTACTAGGGTATATATGAACCATATTCATACATACTTTGATTATTTACTATTTCGACTATTATATAGGAATAATAATAAAAAGATCTAGAAATCTCCTAGATTGCGGTGAACCTCACCGCCAGGTAACAGATTAATCATGTTACGTCGAATGAAAATGGGAGACGGGACCGGTCCCGTCTCCCATTTTCATTCGACGTAACATGATTAATAAAAAGATCGTTTGAATTTCGCTAATGTTTTACTTTAAATTGGATATACATTACATAGCATATTTTCTATTTTCTTTTGTTTCCTAGTACGAAATATCTTCCATTTTGATATAATGAAACCATACGTGCATATAATCAGCTCACAATTGTTTTTATTGTTCCATTTTCCACGACTATATCACGTACTCCTGAACAGGTTTAGTAAATTTTACTTCAGCCTTCAACTCTAAAACTTATCGGAGGTAATTTTAATCATCTTTCTTCACCTTTTCATATTTAAATTCATCGATAATTCTTATGCCTGGTACTTAAAACTAGACGGTATACAACACTCTTTCCATAACATCACATTTCATAAAATAACCCAGAATTATTATTCTATGTGTACTTAAATTAATACCTCTGAGAGGGATTGAAATAAAGACAGTATCGCTTTTCTACCATTGTTTTTGTTATCTTGGTAGTTTAAGCCTTTATCTCACCAATGATGCAAAATTTTGAGATCGGAAGTAAAGATAGAATATCATTTGCGACGCTCCTAATCTTCTGAAGTATTAAATTTTAAATGAATATAAGAATAAGTGGTACTCTTTCCTATCATTTTCTGTGTTTGTCTATCAAGATTATTTAAATTCTTTATACTTTTTATCACCACTTTTTTCATACCATTTTTGGGTCAATTTCATTATCTACGAGACGTGAGACTATGCTTCTAAAATTTGTGTTCTATGCATCTTTGAAACATTTTCTAAGCTTTAGCATGATCTTAGAACGGTATTTCAATTTTTGATAAATATCAACTTTAAAATTCTTGTACACCCTTCTAGTCTCAAATTTGTATTCCTTTATACAAACGATAAACCGGTAATACTGTACTAGCCATATTTTGTTCTCTCCAATATGTTTTAATCAATTTATCCCATCTGATGGAACCCAACAAACGACGTTGACATTAAAGAGAGATTTAAAAATCAGTTAAATTGCTTAACAATTTTTGTTTCAAGTTCCTAAAAATCTTGAAGCACATGTTTCCTTCACCTGTGAAAGTGATAGTGTATGTTATTTCATCGTAAATCATGTACCAAATAATATTGAAATAGTTCCTGAATCAGTTCTGCGAATTTTTAAATCACGTTTAACATATCCACAATAAATATATAAAAACGTATTTACAATAATATCTACATGGGTTTTGAAATACAAAAACGTTGCAATATTCATACATTGTTAAATTTAGAATAAAACTTCAGTATTAAAAAAACAGTTGTCCTAAAAATAGTTGTATTTCGATTTTAAGCAACTTTGTTCTGAAACTTTCTCGTGGATTGAATTAATAACATTTATCTTGATGTATTTTATACACAATAGTGAATAAAAAGTAATTACACTTTAATAATTCACATGTAATTATTAAATAAATACATTTTTATTATTATGTTATAAAGTGAAAATTACTCCTTTTTTGTGTATTAAGTTATTGGTTTTGACTAATAATAGAAATGTATTAATTTAAAAAGTAACTAATTTCTCTTATCCTAAAATATTTATTCCTAAAAAAATAATCGATTCCTGTTTTTATTTTCCCAGATACGAACATGCACAGATATGTTCTGTAGATACCATAAAAGTTACCCCAAATATACTCCATCCCTAGTTTATGTACGTGTGTCGCTTTTCCATAAGATTCACATTACTTTTTTCAATTAAAAACCTTAGAAGGGATTTAGTCAACCATTAACATAATTTGAAATCCATGAGGGAAAAAGTACTCTGCATTTCACTATTATTTACGGAACTATTTGAGGATATGTAGGGCTGGTTCCCGGTTTGCTTCCATGCAATATTGCTGCATTTTTCTAATTATATTTTCTACCTTTCCCATTTTTGTTACATTTCTTATACAACAGTCTATTATTTCATAAGTCTGATAGAAAAATCAATAGTGTTTGTGGTAAATTTGAGCTATGTTGTAGGTAGCATATCTACTACTTTAAGGATAGCAAGTTCTTTCTTACTGAATCTGTGTGAAAATATCTAGATAACCAAGGTTTACTCATCTGGAAATGACAGATAAAACAACATGTAAACATTATTTTTATAAATCGTACGCGAAGTCGTTAAAATTATCACAAATATTTTATCAGGAACATTGCGATGTCGACAAAGTGAATTCAAAGCATACTTTTACAATGTGTTTTGAATGATGATTTTTGCTGCGTTACATGTGAGGCAAATTATGAATTAGTACGTGTACGATAGACAAACTTATATAACTCATACGAGTTATATTCAGGTGAAAGTTGAGAGACAGTGGTAAATATTGCTGTTCCGAGAAGTAAAAAGCATGACTCCAACTTCAACTCAAACTCATAGGTAAATTGCCATATAGAATCGTCCCAAATACATTTCTGAATCCGAGAATTATAACGCGTAATTTTACTTGCGGGAATTTAGTGACCATCGAAATAACGTATGAACAATTATAAAAGTTAAATAATAAGCAAGTCACAAAAGACAATTGGCTGCAAACTCAAGTAAGAATTTCTCCGCGATTCCTGGAAACGAAATTCAAGTGAAGAAGTGAAAACCGTAGCTTCACAAAAATTTCCATTAGGCGGAAACACTGTGTACCTTTTGAATAATTCATGGGTACCACTGTAAGTCTAGCAAGTGATAAAAACAACACCATACTTTCCCCATCAAGTTTACTTGTAAGGTTGACGTATGACTTCCCACTTACATAAATCGTAGTATCAGTTGACCATTGTTATCAAGCGGTGCTGTACAACTTGGCAACACAGGGAACAACTCAACAAGCGATCCTATGATGACTACTGCGTCCACTAGACGAATGAATTCTAAGTAACTGCGGACCGCCGAAGTGTTGCCAAGCAGTGGCCTTTGGATCTGAACTCTTAACAGATAAAACTGGAGTTGATAAATTGTATGCTTTGTAAAAGTGTTACCAGATTAATAATTGTTATTAATTATAATTGTTATAATAATATAAATGTTATTTATAATACGAGATTAATAAAATTAATAATACTATATTAATAACTTTAATAAATAATTGTTATTAATAATAACAGATTGTTAGTTGTTAATTATTTAATTGAAGCATTTTATTTGAAGGTAATATTTATAAAATTTGTGTTGTAAAACCATGATTTTTTAAGAAAAATGCTTCCCGGTTAGCTTCCCTTTGATTACGATCTAGATTCACCACTGTTGCCAAGTATACAAACCACGGCTTGGAAATATTAGTTGGCTACGGTGCCACTATAAATCAAGTAAGTCATAATAAAACTCCACGCTTTCCCCAAAAAGTTTGTGTTGTTAGTGTTAGTCTTCTCACTTTTACGTGGATCCTAGTATAGATTCAATCTTACCCAAAGTGTTACAAAGCCATCTGTCAAATCCATTGAACACAATACACGACTTATATAAAGTCTGAGACCATGTGTACATCAATTCTGAACCCACGCGTCTGGAACATTCATCAAAGAAAAAACTGATAAGAGAAATTCTACAGAACACAATTGCTTTTGCCCTTCAGTGGCTGTCATTGACGCGTGATCGTTGAGAGTTCATCACGGTCTCCTGCCCCTCCTCGGCCTACTGCAATAGCCGTGTGCAAACGCCGCGAGCGCTGCCATCCGTTTGACTTGTAAATTAGCGAAGCGTCCGAGAGATCGTCGACACAGAGTTTTCATTACTGTCGATGCATTCAATCACAGGGAACGAGAGAAAGAGTGAAGAGGAGGGTAGAACTCAATTTAATGCGGTTTATGGATTCTCTTGTTCTCGAAATATTCATAAAATACATTGTAAATATAGGATTGGCAAATTTGAGTGTAATGTACCTTCATCAAAGCGGATGTAGTTTACTTCTAAAGCGATGCAGTTACAGCGATCCATTTATGCTTCTCATAATTATTTTTGGAAACAACATTTTTATTTTATTCTCATTTCTATTATTATACCAATTTTTGTCCTTGTTTTATTGTAACAAAAATATTTGCGAATATAATATGTATAACACTAGCAGGAAAACAATTTCATTGCTAAAGAAAATATTTTTTTAAAAAAACAGATCACGAGGAGAACAATACGCTTCACAGCTCTTCGAAAGCAAAGAGAGATTATTATGTTCATTCTACCAAAGAGCTCTCACATAAAACTCGCCACAAAACAAAGTTGAAACGGAGATAATATAAACAACCTATTCAATTCAGATAAGTAATATCAACTCTTCCGAGATGCTTAAAGAACTATTAAAATTACGAATAGGAAGATACAATAATATACCTTCAATTAAATCATTAGTTTGATTTGAAAACTATTTTGAAAAGAATGATGGCATTTGAGTACAGTGAATATAATAATACTAAAATGAACTATATAGTGAATTCAAATAGTGACCAATTCATTTACTCCTCTGGTGGCTCAGGCGGTAGCGATCTTGTTCTTCTCCAAGTCATCCCAGAGTCAATTCCCGGTGGGTCCTAAAAAATTTGTAGCATTCCATATGAATGTCCCAGTTCATATAGATGTGACTACTGAAAAGCAAACCCTCCTTCCTCTATCCACCTCCTCCTGGTATTAATAACTGTATTGCTAACTACTTCTACTAACACCTCCTCGTAGGCCAAGTTGTTGGTAAACCCAGCTAACCGGGTCACCTATACTTATACCATTCTACCCTCCTACCTTCAATAGCACACTACATTTCCCATTTACAAATACTACAAAGGAAGAATTTTTTTTTTCAAAGGTGTTCTCCATAAAAAATATATTCCAAAGAAAAACATTTACGGACTAGTTACAATTAGAATATCTTTGTCCTTTTTTAAAAAATATTGGAACAATACGACTGATTAAATGAAAATATTTGCATTATACCAGATAAGTAAAAGAAATCTGACTGAGCATGTGGGATACGTTCCTTGAAGACGATAGTACGCCATTTGTCTTCATACCACTGTGAAAAGACTATTTCATTTTTACAGAATTTTAGCAAGAGAAGAAGACCTTAATTACTCGGAGAAGGTAAGAGCAGTATTCCTGAACCTATCAACCATAGATATGAAGAAGGGTTAATCGAAATTACAGAGAAACAAATTCTAATAATAGGTCTTTTATCCCCAAATAGTTAATTAAGTATACTCAAGGTTGTGATACTTTGCCTAAAATTATCCAATATTGCTACCCTACACAAATTCCCAACCTCTACGAAAGAAATCCTTGAAACTCACTCGCGTGCAGATGGCGGTCCACAATGATAATGTGAGGTTAAAGCAACCCACGACATTTTTTACATACGAAGCATGAAGCAAACCAAAGTAATTCGGGAAAACCGTATTTCAATAGAATGGGTACTATTAAAAAAGAAATAATAGTACTTCTCAAAATCATGTACACAATGAATTTACTTTCAAGTTTTAGTGATAAGTTTCCGAAAATTTATAGAAAAGCGTGCTAGAAAAAATTCAGGAAAAGCGTAGTCACAAAGAATTTAAGTAATATCCAAATAAATATTAACAGTAGTCACAAAAAAGACTACTTTCTTTAAGGAAATACAAGTTAATAAAACAACAAACGAAGACACAAGGTGATATTCGTTCCACACGCTCGATCCAGAAAGTACAGAACAGCGCCACAAGAGCAAGTGAATTGAATTGGTGTCAGAGGTTGGCAATGGATTCAAGTTCGAATGTGTTTGCCAACTGAACGCGAGTAGTCGTATCATTACTCTTTTGGACGATGGCGAAATAAAAGCGTTGGCTACATTCAGTGCAGGTTCCATACCAACATCAAGACAAACTGACAATAGATAAATAAAAATATAAATAATATATAAATAACTAAACAATAAACTAATGAGCAATAAACTAAGAAACATAGTGCGTTTCCGTTCATGTTTTTTTCTTCTTAAGTTGAATTTCTCGAGGCAAAGTAAGATGACGTCGAGAATAATTAGTGATGTCAATCATCAGCGCGTGTTAATGGAAAGTAGAAAAGTCGTTTGGAGCGAGTAAACTTGAGCATCGCGAACGCATACGATTGTTATTTACGACTGATAATTTCATAAAATACAACGAAAGTTTTATTTAATAAGAATTAATCATAAATAAAAATTATTGAATAATATGTTCATGGGAGAGGAATGATTCAGTTCTTTTACGATTAGAATATTTTTCTCCACCCTTCGAAGGAAAGCGGGAGTTTTGGGAATTCAAAGAGTCCCTGGGATACTAGGAGATACTGAACGTTTTTGTCAAAGGTAAGTTCCAGAGAACAGTAGTTGTTTGATAATGAAGTTATAAGAATGATAAAAGGGAAGGGAATATTTTCGTATTTTAAAAAGGTTTTTTTTTTCTTAGAGTAATCATTCCGTTTATTATTACGAAAATTAATTTCGTCTGTTTAATTTTTCGTGGTGTCCGAAATATGTTCATGAAAAACCATGAGCCGTAGAGAAGGAGATACAGTACAAATATATTTAGAATTTCGAAAAAAAATTGATATTTCGACATCTGTAGAGATTTTAAAATCGAGAGGTGAAAATTTTTAAATTTAAGCGATGTTCAGTGGGAAAATTGCATAACAATACAAGCCATTAATGACAATATATCGTTCAAATATTATAATTATCGTTTAAAATCTTTACTAACTTATTATACTACATAATTATCGTCAATAAACACATCAATGTTATGCACAAATAAAAATTTAGTTTACTTAAGTATTTATTTTTACGTAACTCAACACATATGTCAATGGGTTACATAAATTTAACCTCTAGTAGGAAGTTCTCACTGAATAAAAAGCTGCTTTTAAGTCTTTAGTATTATTTTTTTACAGTACCGTCAACCACCCAACGCTAATTTAACAACGTCGTAAATACCAATGTACGTCGATTTAAATCATGTTTCGTGATATATATTTCTCTTGAATTCTCCATTTCAACAAGTAAAAACAACTTGCAAAAGAGCTATGTAACTCGTGGAATGTTATGACAGAATGTTGTTGTAACGTATCGCAACCTTTGAGTTTTACTTATTAAAAAGAAATTGTTGACGTAGATACTTCGCAGAAATCCCTCGTTTCCTCCCAATTTCAGCAAAACAACGCGTGTAGTTAACAGTTTCAATCTAAGACTTAAACGAATAAGTGAAAAAGCAAGACTGACTTGTAACTCTTTATAGTTAGATCAGTACCAGTGATATTATTTCACATTCTTGTCACTGGTGATATTTAAATAATCTTAGTGTACGAAAATAATGACTATCCGCGAGGCTACTTTTTTTGATCATACAAGAAGTGGAAGTTTCCCTATATTAGAATTTTTTTGTATGTTATGTGGCTACCTATTCAGCATTATAACAATTTTTAGCTTAGAAAGCAAGTTATAATATGTTAAGCTTGATTAATGATTGACATTTTCATTAACGTTCTTATTTCAATTGCTTTCAAAATTTCTAATAGAGTTTCTTATATATATATATATATATATATATATATATATATATATATATAAAGTTTCATGTACATACTGCTATTACATACATGTACAAAACGCATTGTGGTTTTAAAAGTACTGTATCCTGTTGTATTTTTAAACCTGGGGATAAAGCAGCATTTCTTCTTCTCGATCTTCTGACCCAAATAAATGATTAGGAAGGAGAGTTTACTTCACTGTTTGAACAAGGTCGTGCAATATAAAATAAAAAAATTTAAAAAAATAAGTATTAACGACAGAACTCTGATCAAATTAGTTTTAGCTGAAAAAATAACATACGAACACTGCACCAAAAATAAAGTGAAGAATCATGGTCAATGCTGCCAACATCAGGTTAATCCGAGTGGAAAATCGCATTCCCTCGCATTGCCGCCTCGTTTATTTCACTAGTCGTCCACCAGGCAGCGGGCCATTCGCCACTTCGCTCCACCCGCCACGACCGTGTTTGTTTAAATTAAACTTCGCACGCAGCGGTCGCTATAGTGGCGCTTGTGTCCTCGGTGTGCTCCGTTACCTCTGGAATTGAAGGCGATAGTTACCTCCGGAAACCAGAATCGAGCATACGAGAATGGGCATTGCTTTCGGTGAAAGTAAATGGGTGAATGTGAAGACGATACAACGTAAGGGGGAGTTCATAAATTACGCAAAGCAATATAGGAGGGAATACCGTAACACCGTGTTACAGTGGGATAGGTGTTACATAAGGTTATGTTTTATAGGGTACATTTTATTGGTCGCTATTAACCTTAAAGATTGTCACTGTAGACTAAGTTCTCAATAGTTTAATAGAAGCACTAACAACGAGGGACAATAGTCGATGCAACAAAATGTGTCCCCCATCATTTCCGAAGAGGAACAAAAAATTTTCAGAATGAGGAGGGGGAGGGAGGTAGTGTTAACGTTATGTAATTATTGAGGAGATGTAAGAGGTATCGTCACAGGTGCGTCATGGAGGGGTGGAGTAGTGTAAAAAATAGTAAGTATATATTTTAATTTGAAATTATGTTTATCCTTATGATTCTCAATGCATGTGAATATTTGGATTATAGACACAGGATTACGCCAAAGAACAAATAAACTGATCCTTTCATTCTAAACTAAAATCGCACGTATAAATATATCGCAACGTATACGAATTAAATATTAGTTGAGAGAATTGATAGTAATATTTCCCAGAATTGATAGTTTTTTAAGCCAAAGTAACTCCGATGAAGGGTTAAAAAAATTTTGTTTAAAAGTTTGTTGTATATAGTTGTAATTTAGAAAGAATTTTAAAATTGTATTATCTGTAACCTGGAATACTAATAATGTATGTTTTCATTTGATTCAATAATAAACCAAGAATGAAAGAATTGTTGAAAGAGAATTCTCGAACCGTACAATGTTCGAGCATAGAGAATTCTCGAACCGTACAATGTTCGAGCATAGATAAAGGAGCATTGTTCGAAATATAGCAAATACGCAACCGATGAAACCTGTTTAATAGGCATGAGGAAACAATGCCGGGGAAAGCTCACAAGTAATCCCCGAGACAAAACGAGGGCGCAAAACAGACACGGATCGGGAGGTGAGCGAGGACAGAAAGGATCCCTGTTTAATTTAAACTTGAAGAGCGACGACCCCAAAGCGTCCTCAACCCTATCTGGCGGGCACGTCCAATCAACAGGCGACGCAATCGTCGTCCGCCCGGCACGTGCTATTGAAGAGACCTTTCCGCATCCATTCTGCCGTCGTGAACAGCTTCGACCAGAAGAATGAAACGGCATTGTGGATCCATCTCCACCATGGTGGATAATGTCTTCTTTGAAAGAGATTTGATCCCAACGGGGAGCTATTTACAATGTTGTAATTGTACGTGTGTAGGCCATATCTGATACTACTGCAAAACTCTAGGTTAAAATTTGTAATTTTTCAAACAAATTGTAAAACACCTTTTGTGAATTGAGAAATATAGTGGAAGGGCAATAATTTGATAGATTACTGTAATATTTTAATACATGTTTTCCTATAAGTGCAAAATTGTGTTTTATTAATATGATTTTGTAGATCAATCATAGCACCATCATAGTCTGGCATTAATGTATTGAAATATTTTCAGAGAGATCAAAATATAGTGACAATGTTGTAGGCAGGGAGTATCAGGGGTTATTTTATAAATAAATATTTTGCAAAACTCTTTCAAATCAACACATTAGTAACTACAAATTTCTACTAGTCTAAGCAGGTGAATGAATAATATCATTTAATTTCCTCTAGGATATTGTCTGCTGGTTTACAATAAAACATATCTTGATATGCATCTTTTCGGTACAAGGACAACTAATTTTTAAAGAACATCGCTCTGATGTATTTTGATGGTTGTGATATTCAATGACTCATTATACAATAAGAGTGTTACATGAATACGCTATCATGAACCAGGAAGATGAATTTCGAAGTTGAAGTGGTTAGTTTTGCCAATTTCTACATTAGCACACATCAGTTATCATGAAATCATTTATTCAAACGTTGCGAATTAAACATAATTAAAGTAAAATAAGAATATAAGTTTCTTATTTTAGCTAGCCCATACTACGAAATTATTACAGAAATGATCCAAGCTATTGATTTCTGTACACATTATCCTCTTATTGTCTATTGTCCTCCTCTAATTCTCTATTAAATGGGAGAAACGGAACTAATATAATCTCATGTCAAATCTTGGTTGAGTCATAAAACAATGACACACTTTATTGATATTTTTTGAGTAGATCTGATCTGAGTAATTAACAGTCAAATTTTTTTATAACTCAAGACTACATATCAAGTACAACTCCAGGTAGAAAGTAAGTACATACACGAAAGGGTTGATTTTGATTGTTGAAGAGAGGTTATGCCAAAACACACAACTACCGAATCACTGTAATTAACTGACTAATTACACTGAAAGCCTCAGACAGAACAAACAAAGGATGTACATTGATGATATGCGTTGCCCTTTCGATGCACATTGATCATTCGCAGAAGTACGTCGGATCTTAATATTAGCAATGATGTTAATGATCAGTGCTGGTACCAGGGTAGGTAAGTTGATATAGTGTTGTGAGAAAGATCTCTCCTTGCCAAATAAAAAATTCTTTTAAAAGTTAAAAGAGATGCATTCAAATAAGATCGTAACAAAATAACATTTTATGATTTGGTTAATATTTTATTTGCGTTTTTAATCTTTAGTAACGTCTTTAAAAAAAGATAATTTAGTTTAAAAATCTGTTCAAAACTTTTATCGCAAACTTAAATATTCCTCGTGAACAAGTACAAGATTTTTTGACAGTTTTCACCTACTGCTAATATAAATTTCTAAGTAAGTATTGGAACTGGAGGTTAATATGTCATTAGGTTTTGAATGTTTGCACATAAAGTATGTAAGTATTATGTATTCGTTTAATTTTGAAACATTTTGCAACAGAACTCTGGTATAAATTAAAGATGTGAAAATAAACCTATTCTTCTTGTGAGAAATGAATACTTTTATCGTCTGTTTGCTTGAACGGAAGTTCTTGGGGTGTCTGTGAGATAAAGAAACCAGACACCTATGCAAAGAAATAGCTTACGTTTGTTGTCAAAGTGTCTGCAGATATCCTTGACATATATTGAGTAGATAAAAGGAATATCAACTCTTCTTTTTTTACACTTTAGCAAAAGGTTTCAATATCTCCCATTCTCTCGGATTTTCTTTCGGTTCTACAGTATTCCGAGAGATTCTTAGAAGTGTTGTAAATACAAAAATAGGAAGACTGTGACGATCTCTCAGGAATTAGTGAGTCAAGTTTTTTATTTGAATACTGTTATGAAAGATTTATCGTAGAGTATATAATTGTTGTAGAAAGTCGTGGAGAATATGCTACGGAAAGATAAATGCAAGAATAATAATTTGAGAAGGCACGACCAAGTAGTTTAATTTTTGAAAAATACATATACTATGTTTGAACAATTTTCCTATATCGTAGTGTAATCGAAGAGGGATGAAAACCTGGCGACCATGAATCTTCTTTCATTTTGGTTCATTGAATGTTTCACTCTATAATGGATACAATTCAAAATTTTACTCCCTTTTTCTTTATTTCTTTTCTAAGATATCATTCGTATTTAGAAAATGTGGGTTTTGTTAAACTTCGTGTACCATTATGATATTATTAAATTATAAACTTATGGACAAGAACACCACCACTATTACCACAGGACCAACGGGACGAATAATTTGGAAAGTGGTGTCCTGCGAGGATGAAGTTCGGTGACGTATATCACAGGAATTCATGACATGTTACAAGAATACTGCACTATTTAGGTAACCTGACGAAGACCAGTATGTCAATGAATGTGAATTATTTGCAATGTCTGAGGTAAAGTTATCGAAAAAGTAATCCACGAAATTATTTGAAATTAAAATAACTCTTCTTAAGGATTATTGCAACTGAAATAAAAAATGTTGACGAAGAGCAGAAAAAACAAAATTGGTTGGTAATCAGTAGATATTTATCTTCACTCACGTGACTGTTGAGTATGAAGTTTACATATGTGTCCACCAGAGTTCAATTGCCTTAGGTGAGGAGGACAATCCACTAATCTTTGAGACCGTAACGCAAAAGCAAAATTATATAAAAACTGTATAACAAATATAAAAAGTATATAACCGAAAGTGAATTTTTTTGTGGGACGTCAACGGCAAGGTAATTAGAGCCCTAAAAAGTGAAATGAAAACAAAAGAATTCAGAGATTTTAAATATGCGCTTTCAATATTAAGCTCTGTTAATTGTATTTTCTTTCCGTCTGGATTTTAAACTAATTTGTAATTACGTACATACAAGCATACAATACTGAAAACTGTATTTTGTAGGCTTTCTTCATGATAGTTAATATTTGAAATTAACAAAAGTTAAAATTTAAAGGTAGAAGTAATGGCAAAGAACATTCCAATTAGTGAAAATTTAATATCTTGAAAGTAGGGAAATATGCAATGTAACGTATACAATATCCCAAATTCATAAGAACCATGAGGGACGCCCTACAAAATGAGCAAAGAAAATCCATTCAATTTTCTCCGATTACCTGTCAATTTTGGAAATTTCACAGATTAGAATGACCCGTCAATTTTCATTTTTCAACAGTTTACTAATCATAGCATAGACTCTACACAAAACGTTTGATATAATATGTAAATCACACGGGAAAAAAGAAGGCGGTGGCAGATAGGTGTTTTATGAACAATTACTTGACATTTCACTCAACATTTTCCATAATGCGTTCTAGCTCGAAACTAGGTCCTATTAAAAATTTAAAAACTGATACCGGAAGTAAATTACGAGTAGCCTACTATTAATAGATCATGTATACTATAACATGAAAATGCGTTATGAATAGGTGAAAAACATACCTAAATATACACGTGGGACTGGTTGAAAGATCGAAGAAGACTCTGGTATACTAAACTCTCCACTTATAACTCCCTACTATCAAACGTCATGAATATGTTTAGAACTGATAGGAAGGAAAATTTAATTTATGAGGAGACATGAACTTTTAATATCTACCAATATTGTTATTATCAATCTTCTAGAAAATGTTGAAACGGTCGAAAAGATACCTATTTTATACAAACTTAAAATTTGGCAGATACGTTTATTTTAGGAAGTAGACATCCGCTAAGAAATGACTTTACGAAAATTCATCCCTAAGGGGGTGAAATGGGGGTTTGAGTATTTTATGTATGTATCCCACCACAACTCTAGAGTGCCCGGAGAAATTTCAACGAAACTTGATACACAGATGACTGACTATATGATAACAAGTCCTATGGGGGAAGACATCCCTTGCAGCACTACAGAGGGGGTGAGAAGGGTATGAAATGTAAAAATAATGGAAAAATCTTATTTTAGATACGAATCACACTTTTCACCGTCATTGAGATGGATAAGGACGCCTCCAATGGTTTGTAGGTTCACAATCAGTCAACATTACAGATAATATTCTCCAAGCATCCCTGGGGTAGGGGTGGGAATGGGAGGCAAGTAAAAATAGTCAAAAAATGACCAAAATAGGTGATGAATAAAATATTTTTGAGACCGTTGAAGTGACACCCTCATTACCACATAAGTACACGATCACCTCCTATGAGAAATAAACACCCTTTGTGTTGGGAGATAGAAGGAGGAAAATGTAAAAACAATCGTTAGTGACCGATATCAGTGTTGAGATCGTAGTTTTCGGGACCGCTGAAATTGGTAGTGACATTCTCTAAGACATAAAAGTTCACAATCAACTCGTATAAACTCCAGCACCCCTAGGGAACTGGTTGCTATGAAAAAAAAATCTAACATGACATCCCAGTGACGAGTAATTTTCGGTGTCGCTGAAGTGATAGTGAAATCCCGATATCGTGTAAGTCTGAATTGAGTCCTCACATGAAACAAACACACCCCTTACAACCCTTGGACGAGGAAGTGGAAATGGGTTTACGGATAAAAATAATTGAAAATTAATATTGAAATTTAAAAAAATAAAAATTCATCCGATACATAATTTTACGGTTGACTAGATGTGTCAACTACCAATGCTGTTATGTTCAAGATGAGATCATATATGAACACTGGATTCTTAGAGCTGGGGTTGGAATGGGCGAGATGTCAAAATAAACATAAAAAGACCGAAGTTAGGGTCGAGTCAATGGTTATTGTGTATTCTGAGATGATTTATCACATTTCCAATCACATTATGAACACTTCATAACGTATTTATCAAAAATGTCCGCTAAGAAAGGATTCTACAATATTTCACTTCTAAGTGTTATCTTTTTTTTTTTAATTGCATAAGTGAAAATAAGGGATTTAGGGTACACACCAGAACTATCAAACATTAATGGATTACCTTCCTCAATTGGGAAAAAATAAAATTGGAGACATATTCACGCGACCAAAGCTGCGGGTACTCAGCTAGTAAATTAATAAAATAATTAATGTAAAAAGAAAGTTTTAAAAATCAAC